>JAVTVY010009711.1:0-43494 GCA_036873755.1 Hanleya hanleyi
TAATAAAACGATTCCACCCGACCTCAACCCCCACATTGAATGGAATCTTGCGAATTCCCACCAAACAATAGATAAGTTGAGCTACGATACCCAATTTAGCGGTGTATACCTTACCTAGAGTCCATTTTCCAACACAGGTTGGTCAAATGCGTTCAGAAAATGTTGATGTAGTAGGCATCAGACTCCTAAATAATTTACACGTTCGGCAGTATTAACAAAACTGTACCTCGCTGGTTCCCTAATTAATGTTAGACATTCATCTTTCGACAGGAAGTAGTTTATTTCAAGCGCTACAAGGTGACCAACTTCTTGTCAAACTTTTACCGTCAAAATTTTAAGCTGTGCGCGCCTCTACACATGAGGTGCTCATTTCGCTGTTTCCTCTGCCTGCTGAAAGCAGTGCCTAGGCCCCGCAAATAGTGCCCCGGCGAGGGATGTTATCGAGCAGTGAATCGAAATAAAATTTGTAGCTGAATAGAACAAATACAATACTTGCCAGTGGTACCAACGGCTTTCTATTAATCGTTGCAACGAAGGCGGAAAAAAATCGGGAAAATTCTGGTCTTTGGCAGAGATTACGTTTAGGATCGGGACTTTTTTTTATTTAGGAGCCTGAGGCCAAAACAGCAGTTCGCTCATGTTTTTTCGTTCGCGCCACTAACGTCACAATCTCCTACCACGTGGTTACAAGAGTCAAATATGGCTCAGAGAGTTATCGCCCTTGATATGAACCTTTTATCGCATTTTGCTGGTCGATACTTGGTGTAAGAACGCATTGTTGAGGCTTTTGTTGAGGCTTTTGTGCAGCTGAAAAGGGTCACGTCTAGACGCATTGTTGAACTCAGACAGGCTATTGTAGGCTTTGTCTTGTGCGTTCTTACACCAAGTATAAACCATTTTGCTACTGAGATGAAGAGACCACATTGTACACCTTAGGGCGGCAAACACACATGAAATAAAAGCATACACAATTGAACAACACAATCAAGTTTGACCATTACACAGGTCGACAATTGCATTTGGAAAACCAAATGAGCCCGCAAGTGGTTTAACTCGCCTGTATTCCGACATTTGAAACTTCGTATGCTGGCGTTCCTGTACGACTTCGTGTGTGTGTTTTTCGACCCCTCCAACCGACAGGTGATAGAACTGGACACAGATTCCGAATACATGACCGTCTCCAATCCAAACTGGAAGAGCCTGGTGGAACCTGAGCTATCCTCACGTGAACCTCACGCGGATAGACCAATACGCCTTTGACAAAATGATCCCGGGAATCTTCAAGATGGATTGAACCGGGGATACCATAATTGTCTTTCATCGAAAATCTACTATTATTACTTGGAGATAACGACAACAAGAACAAGTCCAATTGTAAAGGGTCCAGTCATCACAACGCTAACATCACCAAAGCCCTGTATCTCAGTGTACTCCAGAGCCACGCTAATGATAGTGAGTCCAATAAAGGATTCCGTGTCGTCCAGAACCACATTCGCTCCTGTATGTACGCCCAGCAGCGGAACGCCTTCACCTTCTTTAACCCTAAGCGCAACGCTTTTCCTTATAGACCGAATAAATCCTGAGGTAAACTTACATCGATGATATCCCACTGGACTACGATATTTAACGAATATTCCATGTTGTGTGCACATACATATATGTGTAACACATATTACTGTAAAAACGTGTTGAAGGGGCTCTCTTGTATCTACCTGTAATCAGGTAAAGATGACTTTTGTGTTCTCTGATGTATCGCGCTGTTACATCGCGCTGGCTGATGGGTCGGAAGGGAAGTAAAGTAACATCGAAATGACCGTAGGTATGATAGACCTCTAGCAAAACCGAAAGTGAGGACACAAAAGGTCGAATATCATTGAAGTGACAGGGAATAAATTTAACATTGAAATGACGGAATAAATAAACATTGAAGTGACCTGGGAACAAATTTTCGTGGGTTGCCCTCTTCACTCTACCAGGCCTGAATGGGGGGGGGGAGTTGGCCGTCCGACCAAACTTTCAGCGCCATCTCCGGAACGACAAAAAATTTAGACCGGACACTCCGTGACTGTCGGCTTCCCTTATATGTGTTGTAATTTATAGTTTGTCATATTGGGGTCATTCTAAGCCGATTTGCATTACCTCTCGATCAGAGCATCATGGGCAAATCCAAGATGGCGGCCACGTGAGGTAACAGAATAGTGATGTTTTCGTCATTTTTCTTAACAATTTATGCTTTTCCGCTATGAAAAGTGAGCGAAAACTATTTTTTGCCACATCAAATTATATTTACTAATTTATCATGCAGAAGTTGCGTTTTGAGAATGACGGCACTTTGACGTCATCAAGACGGCCATTTGGTTTTTTTCTGGTAGTGCTTGAACCAAGGGTATATTGTGGTAAGTTTCAGCCCCCTAGCTCAAGGGGTAAGAAAATAGTGTGGGGGCGATATGGCCCCTCCTCAAGCCTGGACAAGTCCCGAAAAACCCAGGCCAGATAGGGTTAAATCAACCGTAAATGACGTCACAAAAGGACAAAGTCCAACTGGAAGTGACATCACAATATGGTGAAAGTTCATCGGAAATGCACGGCCAATATGCGAAGAGAACGCAGTCTAAGCAACAGATGGATACTTGACCTTTTCCGGGATTATTGTAAGCAAAAGTGAAAGGTTAAGTATCCAAGTTTTTGTTCTTTTTCAGCTACTATCACTCCAGGTGAACACCACCCTAAGCAACCCAGGATGGCCCCTAGATCGGTCAAACCCCTCCCCACACAGTACCTCCAACTGTCTACTTTCTCTGTCACTCCTCGACTGCGCATGCGCACCATGGGGTCACTTCCGGTCCATACTACGCCAATCGTTGTTCACACCACGAGAGCTTCAAGACGAGATCATGTACGTCATATTTAGATCACCGATGGCCCCTAAATCGTTCAAAATACAAGCGTCTAGTCCGTAATTCATAATTCAGCCGTCGTCCATAAAGAATATCCGCGTCCATAATCCAAAGACATATCCATATAACAGTATTAGCACCAAATTCAAAAAAGACAATCATAGTATGCATAAACAGTTTCCTGCAAGAGAGAAGCGGTCAACAGTTTTCAATGATGCCGACAAGACATCATGATGTTCCAAAAATATAAAATCCGTATCGCTGATCAGTATTCTTAATCTATATCTCAGTCACGCTTTGATTGTGATTGTTTATATGAGCACCATGAGGATCTTGAAGTACATGGGTTCATACGGTCCCTAGCCCCGGGTTAAGCGGAATTAGACACAAGTTACGAAACGTAACGCCATAGATCTTGCACGCTACGTTCGTACTTTGCTATCAGCATGCGATATGTATCGCCAAATTTGAGAAGCTTTGAGTGGAGGCGCTTGGAGGAATAGCCCTGTTTTATAAGTTTCTGCAACAATGTTTTATGACATTGATTGAAATCGTCACAATTAACACAGGATCTAGCAAATGCTAATAGGCGAGATATGTATGCGCCATATGCAGGTCCTAATGGAATATTACTGTCCAGAAAGGGATAGTTTACGATGTCGAAATTGTCTGTGCAGCCATAAACTAGAGGTTCCGCTTTGACCCTTGAGTTGCGGCTCCGGCATGAAGCCTATGCTGGTTGTTTTTTGGGGCAAAAACATACGTCTCCCCCAACCTCCCACCTTGCCTTGAATGGGCACATAATTTAAGGGAAAGTGCTATAAAATGAATGTAGCAATAAGTATCTTAAACAAAGCTGCGTATCTAAAAATATTAATTACAAAGAAGCGATTTTCATTGTATATACATGTACAAGTAGATGAACGGTTGGACGGACATCGGACACGGATGAATGCAGGCACACACACCAAAACCTAGTCAAATGAGGGGGCTATCCTAATGAAGTTTCCATCCAAGTTTGGTGAAATTCTGTTCAGTAGTTCTCCAGATATCTTGCAGACAAGCCCTGTATATACATGTACAAGTAGACGGACGGACGGACACCGGACATGGATGAATGCACGCACCCACACCAAAACCTAATCAAATGAGGGGGCTATCCCACTTTAGCTTCTATCCAAGGGGAGTGAGATTCCGTCCAGTAGTTCTCAACATATCTTGCAGACAAGGCCTGTACATACATGTACAAGTAGATGGACGGACAGACGGACACCGGACACGGATGAATGCACGCACATACACCAAAACCTAATCAAATGAGGGGGGCTATCCCACTGAAGCTTCCATCCAAGTGTAGTGAAATTCCGTTCAGTAGTTCTCAAGATATCTTGCAGACAAGGCCTGTATATACATGTACAAGTAGATGGACGGACGGACGGACGGACACCGGACACGGATGAGCGCATGCACACAAACCAAAACCTAGTCAAATGAGGGGGCTATCCCAATGAAGCTTTCATCCAAGTTTGGTGAAATTCCATCTAGTAGTTCTCCAGATATCTTGCAGACAAGCCCTGTATATACATGTATAAATAGATGGACGGACGGACGGACACCGGACACGGATGGATGAATCCACATACACCAAAACCTAATCAAATGAGGGGGCTATCCCAATGAAGCTTCCATCCAAGTTTGGTGAAATTCCATCCAGTAGTTCTCCAGATATCTTGCAGACAAGCCCTATATATACATGTAAAAGTAGATGGACGGACGGACGGACACCGGACATGGATGAATGCACGCACACACACCAAAATCTAATCAAATGAGGGGCTATCCCACTAAAGCTTCCATCCAAGTGGGGTGAAATTCCGTCCAGTAGTTCTCAAGATATCTTGCAGACAAGGCCTGTATATACATGTACATGTACAAGTAGATGGGCGGACGGACGGACACCGGACACGGATGAATGCACGCACATACACCAAAACCTAATCAAATGAGGGGGCTATCCCAATGAAGCTTCCATCCAAGTTTGGTGAAATTCCATCCAGTAGTTCTCAAGATATCTTGCAGACAAGGCAAGGGGACGGACAGACATCCATCCAGACATCCAGACAGACAGACAGCACAAACATTAGATGTCTCCCCCCAGCATAGTTGGGGGAGACATAAATATCAGCTTTCTCCACTATTCCTCGACTGCAGAGGCGCACCATCACATCACTTCCCATCAAAACAACCCTAACATCACAAGGGCTATAAGATGACACTCTGAAGGCCACATTTGGACATCGTATGTCCAGCACAAGTAATTTGTACTTTCTATCCAATCTTAGTAAACTCAGATATAATATCACGGAATATTATATCTGAATTCAGCTCTACTAGTATATAAATCCCATGCGAATCTGAAACTAGATTTGTTAGCCAATCACGTGACTAGCTTGCTGAAATCACGCCCACAGTAATTACACATGGTAGCACGTGGACTGATATATAAACATTATCGGGAAACAGTATCCAAATATGGCATCATTTCGAGACGATCTGCATGGTAAAAAGTGCAGATCAAAGAGTTTACTCCCGCCGAAAAGTCTGGCTTTGTTGGGGGGTAGACAATATCAAAAGATTTTGCCGCGCGAAGATGTTAATCTCCGTGAAGTAAACGTCAATCATTGTCAGAGAGAAAAGTCAGAAATTGTCGTGATTGGCTTATTATGGGATCTCGCAGAATATCGGCGAACATTTCACACGAGGTTTTCATAGCGTTACGTCTAGATGGTATTCCCCTGATTTACCATCTTGGTTTACCTAGATTGCTTTCTATCCTGCTAATATCTCTTCGACATAAACTTACATGTTACGAATTGGTTTGCTGGTGTAACATTTCACAAATATATTCCTTTTTTGACGTTGTGCCTTACACAACTTTTGTTATTACACAGTATCATTTGTGACAAATTAATCAGTTATATTGAGGACTGAAGTAAGATAAATGCGAATGAATGGACGGAAATATTTTAAAACGCATCAAATTTCAAGGAACTCATTGTTGGCGCCATTTGAATTTACCTGCGATGGCTGTAGCTAATTTTTTCATCATACAATGGAAAAAGCACACATTTTGTATCTACATGTACATCCAAACTTATTTTCAACAATAACCAACTCAAAACGAATACAGGCAATCACTGAGTAATTTCGAGGTTAATGTCAGCGATCTTGTATTATGACGCTATTTTACGCAATTTTTCACTTTTGATAGCAAGGTAACTAGATGACTGAAGCTATGATAATCGAAGGATTGGTTGACATGTGTGACCGGGTTATATTGTTTGTAACCAGGGTTATTTTGGATGATCGATTCTCCAGCGTGAAGACGATTTTTATAACTAGGTAATACCAAACGTGTGTTGGATTGATTCTCCAGCGTGATGAATAGGTGAACTCATTGTCATATTTACTTTGGCTATTCGCTGTAATATTTGTGTAGCTAGCCGAGGTTGATTGTAATATTATGTACTAGAAATTATGCTATTATAATATCCTGTAAACATTAGGTTTGTACATATTGAGAAATTTTAATGAGTTTTTCTTCTTTTGTTGTTTCGGCTAGCGTCGTCACTCAATGGTTCACTTTTCTCATAACCGTATAAACGACTGTTGTAGGCAAGATCTAGTGTTGCTCTAGATGGAAATATGACACAAGAAAACTCGATGATGAAGCCGAGATTGATTTTATTCAATCCTCCAAGTTCCAATAATACAAGTATACGCAATTGAAACAATAACCAGCAGTAGGTCACAATCACAGTTCTTGTAGACAGATCGTACAGTCTAAATATCAAGTCATGATGTTATATATTTATGTAGATCATATTTGTACTACTGTTTCTAGATTACTATCTGTTCTGAGGAAGCATAGGAGTCTAATCCCACAGAATATGCGACTTTTATTCTACAATGGATACATATCCCCCCATATTAATAACTGTATCAGTATCTGGGGTAATTGCTCAAACCCTCAAACCAACTACTGAACAGGATACATAAACTGTAAAAGACTGCAGCACGTTTGATCTTAGACAAAACAAAACATACTCCTTCTGCTCAACTTTTTAACATGCTACAGTGGCAAACAGTATTTAATTTGGTTAAACTCAATAAAGGTGTAACTGTATACAAATCACTCAATGGGTATTACCCAGATTACATGAAAGATCTATTCACTGATAACATTGGTCAAAGAACTCTGAGATCTTCTGCTACAAACGTTCTCAAAGTTCCCTTCCCGCATACTGAGCTGTTTAAGAAAAACCTATTATATTCAGGACCGGTCCTGTGGAATTCCCTGCCAGCCAATACACAAAATGCTTCCTCTGTTCAGAGCTTTAAAACCTTGTTTGTGCAACAATTATCTTCTTAATCCCTAGATTGCATAATTATGCTCCTTTGCCTGTATTGCGTTCACAGTGATGCATACCAAATTGTATAAGTATATAGTTTTCTATTGTTCATATGACTGTAATCCTTTTTGCTTCCATTTGAGTGTGATATGAATGATGTGTGGATGTTTTGTGTGTGAGGGCCTCAGGGAAGATCAGCATTGTTTGTTGACTGAGCGTACTTTTGTACTTTACCCTCTTGAAATAAAGTTTTATTATTATTATTATTATATGACTTCTGAGACAAAACGCCAACTGTCTCAGGAGACCAGATGTTAAAAAGTCTAACCAGTGTACTATACACCACGGTTTTATACAGTTGAGTAAACAAAGCACTTCACATAGGTTTGGTCTAATCTCCAGTTTCTTCAAACACTTAATTAAGGGATCTACTGGAATGACACTTGAGCTCTAGATACAGGCTGTTTAACCAAAATGATTCAAAAAGCATACATGTATATTATATTAAATGGAAGACAATTTATAGTAAATGCTTCTCTCTAACACACAGCGCAAATCAAGTTTATATTTGAGTAGACAATTAAATCTGAAGTGCCAAATCTCTTGCTCTGCCAGACACCAATTATCAGCTTATCTTTAACGGTCCGTATTTCCCTGACCACTTCAATTACAAACAGCGCTTTGTAACATACAGCGGTCAGTATTTCCTGGCTTCCGCTCGACCAGCATATACGCCCCCAAATTTCAATATAACTGTATGTATATACACATGTAGCGATCAACCCGTGAATTAACATCGAATTAAAATAAACAATTTCCAAAACTGATAAGGGCAAATGTAAAAACCCAAATAGATACATGCGAAGCGTCCTTCAATATCCACATGAATTTCACATATACTCCCCACCAGAAGTTAAATGTCCATTCCGCAGAATGACATTTAACTCACGTTTCAAATACAATGTCAGTTTACGGTTGAGAAACATCAAACATTGAATTTTAAAAATGGGATTATACCACCATGCTTAATATGCAGTTACACGATTACATAAATCAATGCTCGTATTTAATACAGACATTTTATAATCAAATAAGATGCAGGATTCAAACAATATTCAATCCTGAATCTCACACAAAGGGTTAGCCGATAAAGATAAACTTTAACCTCAATTTAAAACATCACACTTGGGAATCGATTTTATAGGCAAGATCACAGATAATTCCATCTGTCTTGTACGTCTTACTAATCAACATGAATGTGAAAAGTACATTCCTGGATACATCCAAACGTTTTGAACCATCATTAACACCTCAAGAAAATGACCTTTTAAAGATGTCCATAAAATACCATTTATCGATCTAAAATGTTTGCCGTCGTGAAATGCGAGAAAATGTATCTGGGTCTTTTACTCAATACAATTAAGAATGCAGACATTAGGTTTACCGATAATTAAACATTAGCTGGCCAGGTTAACATTCTACTTCAGCAATCAAAGTGTAACATCTTTATGGGCCTCATTGAAATGGAATAGGTACTTTCCCAATATTTAAAACACATTTTAACAACACACAAATACAACACAATAGACACACACACACAAAACGAATATGTAGCTACGTCACTTCAACTGACAACTGCCTGTTAGGATTCTCTCTTTAACTCATTCCAAGGGTGTAATATTACTCATTCAGAAGTCTAGACATATTGACATATAGTCTGGATACAATACGTAATGCAATTGAAAAAAATTGCTATTACTCATTAATTTTACCAGCTCGTCATTTAATATCTTTACAGACTCAATCTGAGCATCCTCAAAAGTTAAATCAGAACGATATCGTATATTCCACCATTAGTCGACTATTTATCACCACGCTTATCTAACTTGTCAAAATCTCATCGCTTGCCGATTCGTTAGTCTTCAAACCTTAATCACGCACAGCGGCATCTCTACAAACATGGGCCGCATCGCGCCCTGAATCAAAATTTGATTCCACGTCTGAACAAAATTCAGTTATTCATCAAAAGTCAGGTCAAGCTATCGCTAGTCAAAAATGAAAGACTCATTTGCACCTATGCTCAATCAAAACTTCTCGCTAACCACTCAACGTTTGCAACTGGTCATAACGTTAGCACTGTTGATGTTGACCCTAACAAACAAAATAACAACGCGCATTATTCAATCCCTACCACTACAGGGCATCTCAATATTGTCGCAACAAACAAACAAACAAACAAAAAGTATTCACCACAGACACAATTATTCTGTGGTTATGTCTCAAATAGTCTTCCATAACTGTCACTCAAGTATCGGATTTCTCTAGCATCGCCTGTGCTAGTGTAATATATGGTACCCATCCGCCAAGGTTAACATTTGGACCTTACGTGTTACTCAATGAAAGGACTTCTCAACGTTTCTCCAATCTACCATCATGTAGTTCTTGCGAACTTTGACAGCGTGCTGCAAACGATTGCGTTTGGCACTTTGTGTTTCAAAATAGGTGAAAATGGGCCTATGGAACATGCTGTTGATTTGACGCAGAACTGTAGGACGGTGATTGATTACGGCGGAGATGCCATGGAGATGATGTCAAGATACGGGCCGGTGCCAACCACGCCTGGTACCCGACGGAAAGGCAGACCAGGAGCCATGTTATACGCTCACCGACTGATCGATGAGGTGTCCAGTCCCATCATCGACAGTGACGGACGAAACTAAATTTATGGAATTCATTTGTTCGATTGTGTATGAAAATGTGTATTTTCATATTATCTTCTGTGTGTAGTCAATGCAGTATTTCGACCCAAGCACTGTTCCTTCCTATAACAGCGACATGTTTCTCTTCTTTCTTGGTGACGTGACAGCGTGTACCAGAAACCTCTGGACCGAGTCCATTTCGTGGAACAATATCTACAGGTACAGTTTGATTCGTTTCATTTAACAGAGCATTATGGCCGTAGTGATTGAAAAAATAACTGTGTTGTGATATATTCTCTGCCTGGACTTCCCTGAACTTTCTGTCTGACGCTGTGAAGTTCCCACTGATTGACAATAGAGCGTGTGATGAACAGTATGTAATTTACAGGAATGGGTCATGCCCTTATGAACTCAAAGACAATTTACTCTGATAACTTTCTTGGAAAATTTTGGACTGAATCCCCAAACAAGTTGGTAACATGTATTGAACAATCATGTATATATCCCATAATCGTGCCTTATATGAATTGTGACATCTCTCGTATATTGTGCATGTTTTGTTTAAGTATTGATAATACTGCATGCCCAATACTGAAATTGGTAGATTGCATGAATTCTTTTGTGAATAGTAAATTTAGTGATTTGCAGATTGATCAATCTAGAACTTGAAGTTTTTGCGATAATATTGTGACGTGGTTCCACAATGATTTTTTATTTTTTGTTAGGACGTTTATCGCGATTAGTTGCCATAATAGTGTTAGCTGTTAAGCTAAAACCCTTAACGTAATATTGGCTAACTGCAACTAAAATTATCGCGTACATGATCGACAGGTCTTAAGATACACTGAGTATATGTACGTACTAGTGGTTTGAAGCATATAGATGCTTAGTAGATGCTATGGAAGCCTGTTCGTGTTGGTTGATGAACCTTCATAATCCCCGATTCGGTTATAAGAGCCTAGAGGTCGTGAATATTTGTGGTTATTTGTTTATTTTTGATCCTCAGATATAAGTCTAAGATGTTGGATGACAAATTGGTTTCAGTTAACGCGTATTGACAACTTTGTAAGTGTAATATATATTGTGTACAAGTCAACCATGAATTTCTAGCTTTCCGAGGGGCGTGACACGATGGCCACATCTTGGGGAGCTTGAACGGCATGCTGACACTCATCCAGCCATTCTCTGACCGGCTCCGTCATCTTATTTCCTGCCCCACGGGTTGGGCGCCAATGAGAAATTTTAATGAGTTTTTCGTCTTTTGTTGTTTCGGCTAGCGTCGTCACTCAATGGTTCACTTTTCTCATAACCGTATAAACGACTGTTGTAGGTAAGATCTAGTGTTGCTCTAGATGGAAATATGGCGCAAGAAAACTCAATGATGAAGCCGAGATTGATTTTATTCAATCCTCCAAGTTCCAATAATACAAGTATACCCAATTGAAACAATAAACAGCAGTTGGTCACAATCAAAGTTCTTGTAGACAGATCGTACAGTCTAAATATAAAGTTATGATGTTATATGACTTCTGAGACAAAACGCCAACTGTCTCAGGAGACCAGATGTTAAAAAGTCTAACCAGTGTACTATGGGGTACGGACATTTCCCCCAGCGGACATTTCCCCCATGGACATTTCCCCCAGTGGGCATTTCCCCCAGTGGACATTTCTCCCAGTGGACATTTCCCCCACCTTATATTTTCAGGTTATTTTGAGGCTTGAACATAGTTTTCAAATAATTTGTTAATGACATCAATTTTTTGTATATTTTGTATTTTCTATATATATATGGATTTCCACATATGTTTATGATAAATGAGTCACATATTATACAATCTTATAGCATATTTTAAAACAATATAACAATTTTTACATTAGGTGTTACGAGGAAGCACATTATATATTATATAGCACACAGTATAATGGATCACATGGTGATAACATATAATATTCATATACATAGTATATATTTCAACATTTTAAGAAAACATTATATCACATAGTGGTACAATAAAAGATGTATTTTCAAACAATTGTTCAGTAACAGACTGGGTAAAGATAACAATTGATGTTGTGAGGGATTAACCTTGTATTATGGTTCTTAATCAGACTTCAAATAAAAATAAAAGAATAAAAATATAGGTGTGAGGATTACAGAGAATGAATAAAATATTATTATTTAGAAACAATAGGTTAGGTGTGAGGAGTTCTGAACTTGAGCACCTTTCAAGTTGTGAGGATTATCTCTGCTGAGAGAAGTCATTTGATGAGAACTACAGTGAAAGTTGAGGTAAAAAAAAATATATAGAACAAAATTATATTGTTTAAAAATACATCTTTTATTGTACCACTATGTGATATAATGTTTTCTTAAAATGTTAAAATATATACTATGTATATGAATATTATATGTTATCACTATGTGATCCATTATATTGTTTAAAAATGTGCTATACAATATATAATATAAACAATTTAGTTTTTGCCAAATTATTTGAAAATTATGTTATATTAGCCTCAAAATAACCTAAAAATATAGGGTGGGTGAAATGTCCACTGGGGGAAATGTCCATGGGGAAATGTCCGCTGGCGGAAATGTCCACTGGGGGAATGCCCTGGATCCGTGTACTATACACCACGGTTTTATACAGTTGAGTAAACAAAGCACTTCACATAGGCTTGGTCTAATCTCCAGTTTCTCACAATTCAAACACTTAATTAAGGGATCTACTGGAATGACACTTGAGCTCTAGATACAGGCTGTTTAACCAAAATGATTCAAATAGCATACATGTATATTATATTAAATGGAAGACAATTTATAGTAAATGCTTCTCTCTAACACACAGCGCAAATCAAGTTTATATTTGAGTAGACAATTAAATCTGAAGTGCCAAATCTCTTGCTCTACCAGACACCAATTATCAGCTTACCTTTAACGGTCCGTATTTCCCTGACCACTTCAATTACAAACAGCGGTTTGTAACATACAGCGGTCAGTATTTCCTGGCTTCCGCTCGACCAGCATATATAACTGTATGTATATATACATGTAGCGATCAACCCGTGAATTAACATCGAATCAAAATAAACATTTTCCAAAACTGATAAGGGCAAATGTAAAAACCCAAATAGATACTTGCGAAGCGTCCTTCAATATCCACATGAATTTCACAATATGTTGGTTTTGGTGTCTATGGAGATAGCCAATCAACATGCTTCATTTGACTTGTGCGTGTTCCCGTTAGCAGTTTTGGCTCAGATCATAAACAAAAAATAAATAAACAATTTCCAAAACTGATAAGGGCAAATGTAAAAACCCAGATAGATACATGCGAAGCGTCCTTCAATATCCACATGAATTTCACATATATTTAACGTCTTGTACGTCTTACTAATCAACATGAATGTGAAAAGTACATTCCTGGATACATCCAAACGTTTTGAACCATCATTAACACCTCAAGAAAATGACCTTTCAAAGATGTCCATAAAATACCATTTATCGATCTAAAATGTTTGCCGTCGTGAAATGCGAGAAAATGTATCTGGGTCTTTTACTCAATACAATTAAGAATGCAGACATTATGTTTACCGATAATTAAACATTAGCTGGCCAGGTTAACATTCAACTTCAGCAATTAAAGTGTAACATCTTTATGGGCCTCATTGAAATGGAATAGGGACTTTCCCAATATTTAAAACACATTTTAACAACACACAAATACAACACAATAGACACACACACAAAAAACGAATATGTAGCTACGTCACTTCAACTGACAACTGCCTGTCAAGATTCTCTCTTTAACTCATTCCAAGGGTGTAATGTTACTCATTCAGAAGTCTAGACATATTGACATATAGTCTGGATACAATACGTAATGCAATTGAAAAAAATCGCTATTACTCATTAATTTTACCAGCTCGTCATTTAATATCATTACAGACTCAATCTGAGCATCCTCAAAAGTTAAGTCAGAACGATATCGTATATTCCACCATTAGTCGACTATTTATCACCACGCTTATCTAACTTGTCAAAATCTCATCGCTTGCCGATTCGTTAGTCTTCAAACCTTAATCACGCACAGCGGCATCTCTACAAACATGGGCCGCATCGCGCCCTGAATCAAAATTTGATTCCACGTCTGAACAAAATTCAGTTATTCATCAAAAGGCTAGGTCAAGCTATCGCTAGTCAAAAATGAAAGACTCATTTGCACCTATGCTCAATCAAAACTTCTCGCTAACCACTCAACGTTTGCAACTGGTCATAACGTTAACAATGTTGATGTTGACCCTAACAAACAAAATAACAACGCGCATTATTCAATCCCTACCACTACAGGGCATCTCAATATTGTCGCAACAAACAAACAAACAAAGAAAAAGTATTCACCACAGACACAATTATTCTGTGGTTATGTCTCAAACAGTCTTCCATAACTGTCACTCAAGTGTCGGATTTCTCTAGCATCGCCTGTGCTAGTGTAATATATGGTACCCATCCGCCAAGGTTAACATTTGGACCTTACGTGTTACTCAATGAAAGGACTTCTCAACGTTTCTCCAATCTACCATCATGTAGTTCTTGCGAACTTTGACAGCGTGCTGCAAACGATTGCGTTTGGCACTTTGTGTTTCAAAATAGGTGAAAATGGGCCTATGGAACATGCTGTTGATTTGACGCAGAACTGTAGGACGGTGATTGATTACGGCGGAGATGCCATGGAGATGATGTCAAGATACGGGCCGGTGCCAATCACGCCTGGTACCCGACGGAAAGGCAGACCAGAAGCCATGTTATACGCTCACCGACTGATCGATGAGGTGTCCAGTCCCATCATCGACAGTGACGGACGAAACTAAATTTATGGAATTCATTTGTTCGATTGTGTATGAAAATGTGTATTTTCATATTATCTTCTGTGTGTAGTCAATGCAGTATTTCGACCCAAGCACTGTTCCTTCCTATAACAGCGACATGTTTCTCTTCTTTCTTGGTGACGTGACAGCGTGTACCAGAAACCTCTGGACCGAGTCCATTTCGTGGAACAATATCTACAGGTACAGTTTGATTCGTTTCATTTAACAGAGCATTATGGCCGTAGTGATTGAAAAATAACTGTGTTGTGATATATTCTCTGCCTGGACTTCCCTGAACTTTCTGTCTGACGCTGTGAAGTTCCCACTGATTGACAATAGAGCGTGTGATGAACAGTATGTAATTTACAGGAATGGGTCATGCCCTTATGAACTCAAAGACAATTTACTCTGATAACTTTCTTGGAAAATTTTGGACTGAATCCCCAAACAAGTTGGTAACATGTATTGAACAATCATGTATATATCCCATAATCGTGCCTTATATGAATTGTGACATCTCTCGTATATTGTGCATGTTTTGTTTAAGTATTGATAATACTGCATGCCCAATACTGAAATTGGTAGATTGCATGAATTCTTTTGTGAATAGTAAATTTAGTGATTTGCAGATTGATCAATCTAGAACTTGAAGTTTTTGCGATAATATTGTGACGTGGTTCCACAATGATTTTTTATTTTTTGTTAGGACGTTTATCGCGATTAGTTGCCATAATAGTGTTAGCTGTTAAGCTAAAACCCTTAACGTAATATTGGCTAACTGCAACTAAAATTATCGCGTACATGATCGACAGGTCTTAAGATACACTGAGTACATGTACGTCCTAGTGGTTTGAAGCATATAGATGCTTAGTAGATGCTATGGAAGCCTGTTCGTGTTGGTTGATGAACCTGCATAATCCCCGATTCGGTTATAAGAGCCTAGAGGTCGTGAATATTTGTGGTTATTTGTTTATTTTGGATCCTCAGATATAAGTCTAAGATGTTGGATGACAAATTGGTTTCAGTTAACGCGTATTGACAACTGTGTAAGTGTAATATATATTGTGTACAAGTCAACCATGAATTTCTAGCTTTCCGAGGGGCGTGACACGATGGCCACATCTTGGGGAGCTTGAACGGCATGCTGACACTCATCCAGCCATTCTCTGACCGGCTCCGTCATCTTATTTCCTGCCCCACGGGTTGGGCGCCAATGAGAAATTTTAATGAGTTTTTCGTCTTTTGTTGTTTCGGCTAGCGTCGTCACTCAATGGTTCACTTTTCTCATAACCGTATAAACGACTGTTGTAGGTAAGATCTAGTGTTGCTCTAGATGGAAATATGGCGCAAGAAAACTCAATGATGAAGCCGAGATTGATTTTATTCAATCCTCCAAGTTCCAATAATACAAGTATACCCAATTGAAACAATAAACAGCAGTTGGTCACAATCAAAGTTCTTGTAGACAGATCGTACAGTCTAAATATAAAGTTATGATGTTATATGACTTCTGAGACAAAACGCCAACTGTCTCAGGAGACCAGATGTTAAAAAGTCTAACCAGTGTACTATGGGGTACGGACATTTCCCCCAGCGGACATTTCCCCCATGGACATTTCCCCCAGTGGGCATTTCCCCCAGTGGACATTTCTCCCAGTGGACATTTCCCCCACCTTATATTTTCAGGTTATTTTGAGGCTTGAACATAGTTTTCAAATAATTTGTTAATGACATCAATTTTTTGTATATTTTGTATTTTCTATATATATATGGATTTCCACATATGTTTATGATAAATGAGTCACATATTATACAATCTTATAGCATATTTTAAAACAATATAACAATTTTTACATTAGATGTTACGAGGAAGCACATTATATATTATATAGCACACAGTATAATGGATCACATGGTGATAACATATAATATTCATATACATAGTATATATTTCAAAATTTTAAGAAAACATTATATCACATAGTGGTACAATAAAAGATGTATTTTCAAACAATTGTTCAGTAACAGACTGGGTAAAGATAACAATTGATGTTGTGAGGGATTAACCTTGTATTATGGTTCTTAATCAGACTTCAAATAAAAATAAAAGAATAAAAATATAGGTGTGAGGATTACAGAGAATGAATAAAATATTATTATTTAGAAACAATAGGTTAGGTGTGAGGAGTTCTGAACTTGAGCACCTTTCAAGTTGTGAGGATTATCTCTGCTGAGAGAAGCCATTTGATGAGAACTACAGTGAAAGTTGAGGTAAAAAAAATATATAGAGCAAAATTATATTGTTTAAAAATACATCTTTTATTGTACCACTATGTGATATAATGTTTTCTTAAAATGTTAAAATATATACTATGTATATGAATATTATATGTTATCACTATGTGATCCATTATATTGTTTAAAAATGTGCAATATAATATATAATATAAACAATTTAGTTTTTGCCAAATTATTTGAAAATTATGTTATATTAGCCTCAAAATAACCTAAAAATATAGGGTGGGTGAAATGTCCACTGGGGGAAATGTCCATGGGGAAATGTCCGCTGGCGGAAATGTCCACTGGGGGAATGCCTTGGATCCGTGTACTATACACCACGGTTTTAATCAGTTGAGTAAACAAAGCACTTCACATAGGCTTGGTCTAATCTCCAGTTTCTCACAATTCAAACACTTAATTAAGGGATCTACTGGAATGACACTTGAGCTCTAGATACAGGCTGTTTAACCAAAATGATTCAAATAGCATACATGTATATTATATTAAATGGAAGACAATTTATAGTAAATGCTTCTCTCTAACACACAGCGCAAATCAAGTTTATATTTGAGTAGACAATTAAATCTGAAGTGCCAAATCTCTTGCTCTACCAGACACCAATTATCAGCTTACCGTTAACGGTCCGTATTACCCTGACCACTTCAATTACAAACAGCGGTTTGTAACATACAGCGGTCAGTATTTCCTGGCTTCCGCTCGACCAGCATATATAACTGTATGTATATATACATGTAGCGATCAACCCGTGAATTAACATCGAATCAAAATAAACATTTTCCAAAACTGATAAGGGCAAATGTAAAAACCCAAATAGATACTTGCGAAGCGTCCTTCAATATCCACATGAATTTCACAATATGTTGGTTTTGGTGTCTATGGAGATAGCCAATCAACATGCTTCATTTGACTGGTGCGTGTTCCCGTTAGCAGTTTTGGCTCAGATCATAAACAAAAAATAAATAAACAATTTCCAAAACTGATAAGGGCAAATGTAAAAACCCAGATAGATACATGCGAAGCGTCCTTCAATATCCACATGAATTTCACATATACTCCCCACCAGAAGTTAAATGTCCATTCCGCAGAATGACATTTAACTCACGTTTCAAATACAATGTCAGTTTACGGTTGAGAAACATCAAACATTGAATTTTAAAAATGGGATTATACCACCATGCTTAATATGCAGTTACACGATTACATAAATCAATGCTCGTATTTAATAAAGACATTTTATAATCAAATAAGATGCAGGATTCAAACAATATTCAATCCTGAATCTCACACAAAGGGTTAGCCGATAAAGATAAACTTTAACCTCAATTTAAAACATCACACTTGGGAATCGATTTTATAGGCAAGATCACAGATAATTCCATCTGTCTTGTACGTCTTACTAATCAACATGAATGTGAAAAGTACATTCCTGGATACATCCAAACGTTTTGAACCATCATTAACACCTCAAGAAAATGACCTTTTAAAGATGTCCATAAAATACCATTTATCGATCTAAAATGTTTGCCGTCGTGAAATGCGAGAAAATGTATCTGGGTCTTTTACTCAATACAATTAAGAATGCAGACATTAGGTTTACCGATAATTAAACATTAGCTGGCCAGGTTAACATTCAACTTCAGCAATCAAAGTGTAACATCTTTATGGGCCTCATTGAAATGGAATAGGGACTTTCCCAATATTTAAAACACATTTTAACAACACACAAATACAACACAATAGACACACACACACAAAACGAATATGTAGCTACGTCACTTCAACTGACAACTGCCTGTCAGGATTCTCTCTTTAACTCATTCCAAGGGTGTAATGTTACTCATTCAGAAGTCTAGACATATTGACATATAGTCTGGATACAATACGTAATGCAATTGAAAAAAATTGCTATTACTCATTAATTTTACCAGCTCGTCATTTAATATCTTTACAGACTCAATCTGAGCATCCTCAAAAGTTAAATCAGAACGATATCGTATATTCCACCATTAGTCGACTATTTATCACCACGCTTATCTAACTTGTCAAAATCTCATCGCTTGCCGATTCGTTAGTCTTCAAACCTTAATCACGCACAGCGGCATCTCTACAAACATGGGCCGCATCGCGCCCTGAATCAAAATTTGATTCCACGTCTGAACAAAATTCAGTTATTCATCAAAAGGCTAGGTCAAGCTATCGCTAGTCAAAAATGAAAGACTCATTTGCACCTATGCTCAATCAAAACTTCTCGCTAACCACTCAACGTTTGCAACTGGTCATAACGTTAACACTGTTGATGTTGACCCTAACAAACAAAATAACAACGCGCATTATTCAATCCCTACCACTACAGGGCATCTCAATATTGTCGCAACAAACAAACAAACAAACAAAAAGTATTCACCACAGACACAATTATTCTGTGGTTATGTCTCAAACAGTCTTCCATAACTGTCACTCAAGTATCGGATTTCTCTAGCATCGCCTGTGCTAGTGTAATATATGGTACCCATCCGCCAAGGTTAACATTTGGACCTTACGTGTTACTCAATGAAAGGACTTCTCAACGTTTCTCCAATCTACCATCATGTAGTTCTTGCGAACTTTGACAGCGTGCTGCAAACGATTGCGTTTGGCACTTTGTGTTTCAAAATAGGTGAAAATGGGCCTATGGAACATGCTGTTGATTTGACGCAGAACTGTAGGACGGTGATTGATGACGGCGGAGATGCCATGGAGATGATGTCAAGATACGGGCCGGTGCCAACCACGCCTGGTACCCGACGGAAAGGCAGACCTGGAGCCATGGTATACGCTCGCCGACTGATCGATGAGGTGTCCAGTCCCATCATCGACAGTGACGGGCGAAACTAAATTTATGGAATTCATTTGTTCGATTGTGTATGAAAATGTGTATTTTCATATTATCTTCTGTGTGTAGTCAATGCAGTATTTCGACCCAAGCACTGTTCCTTCCTATAACAGCGACATGTTTCTCTTCTTTCTTGGTGACGTGATAGCGTGTACCAGAAACCTCTGGACCGAGTCCATTTCGTGGAACAATATCTACAGGTACAGTTTGATTCGTTTCATTTAACAGAGCATTATGGCCGTAGTGATTGAAAAAATAACTGTGTGGTGATATATTCTCTGCCTGGACTTCCCTGAACTTTCTGTCTGACGCTGTGAAGTTCCCACTGATTGACAATAGAGCGTGTGATGAACAGTATGTAATTTACAGGAATGGGTCATGCCCTTATGAACTCAAAGACAATTTACTCTGATAACTTTCTTGGAAAATTTTGGACTGAATCCCCAAACAAGTTGGTAACATGTATTGAACAATCATGTATATATCCCATAATCGTGCCTTATATGAATTGTGACATCTCTCGTATATTGTGCATGTTTTGTTTAAGTATTGATAATACTGCATGCCCAATACTGAAATTGGTAGATTGCATGAATTCCTTTGTGAATAGTAAATTTAGTGATTTGCAGATTGATAAATCTAGAACTTGAAGTTTTTGTGATAATATTGTGACGTGGTTCCACAATGATTTTTTATTTTTTGTTAGGACGTTTATCGCGATTAGTTGCCATAATAGTGTTAGCTGTTAAGCTAAAACCCTTAACGTAATATTGGCTAACTGCAACTAAAATTATCGCGTACATGATCGACAGGTCTTAAGATACACTGAGTTCATGTACGTACTAGTGGTTTGAAGCATATAGATGCTTAGTAGATGCTATGGAAGCCTGTTCGTGTTGGTTGATGAGCCTTCATAATCCCCGATTCGGTTATAAGAGCCTAGAGGTCGTGAATATTTGTGGTTATTTGTTTATTTTGGATCCTCAGATATAAGTCTAAGATGTTGGATGACAAATTGGTTTCAGTTAACGCGTATTGACAACTTTGTAAGTGTAATATATATTGTGTACAAGTCAACCATGAATTTCTAGCTTTCCGAGGGGCGTGACACGATGGCCACATCTTGGGGAGCTTGAACGGCATGCTGACACTCATCCAGCCATTCTCTGACCGGCTCCGTCATCTTATTTCCTGCCCCACGGGTTGGGCGCCAATGAGAAATTTTAATGAGTTTTTCGTCTTTTGTTGTTTCGGCTAGCGTCGTCACTCAATGGTTCACTTTTCTCATAACCGTATAAACGACTGTTGTAGGTAAGATCTAGTGTTGCTCTAGATGGAAATATGGCGCAAGAAAACTCAATGATGAAGCCGAGATTGATTTTATTCAATCCTCCAAGTTCCAATAATACAAGTATACCCAATTGAAACAATAAACAGCAGTTGGTCACAATCAAAGTTCTTGTAGACAGATCGTACAGTCTAAATATAAAGTTATGATGTTATATGACTTCTGAGACAAAACGCCAACTGTCTCAGGAGACCAGATGTTAAAAAGTCTAACCAGTGTACTATGGGGTACGGACATTTCCCCCAGCGGACATTTCCCCCATGGACATTTCCCCCAGTGGGCATTTCCCCCAGTGGACATTTCTCCCAGTGGACATTTCCCCCACCTTATATTTTCAGGTTATTTTGAGGCTTGAACATAGTTTTCAAATAATTTGTTAATGACATCAATTTTTTGTATATTTTGTATTTTCTATATATATATGGATTTCCACATATGTTTATGATAAATGAGTCACATATTATACAATCTTATAGCATATTTTAAAACAATATAACAATTTTTACATTAGATGTTACGAGGAAGCACATTATATATTATATAGCACACAGTATAATGGATCACATGGTGATAACATATAATATTCATATACATAGTATATATTTCAAAATTTTAAGAAAACATTATATCACATAGTGGTACAATAAAAGATGTATTTTCAAACAATTGTTCAGTAACAGACTGGGTAAAGATAACAATTGATGTTGTGAGGGATTAACCTTGTATTATGGTTCTTAATCAGACTTCAAATAAAAATAAAAGAATAAAAATATAGGTGTGAGGATTACAGAGAATGAATAAAATATTATTATTTAGAAACAATAGGTTAGGTGTGAGGAGTTCTGAACTTGAGCACCTTTCAAGTTGTGAGGATTATCTCCGCTGAGAGAAGTCATTTGATGAGAACTACAGTGAAAGTTGAGGTAAAAAAAAATATATAGAACAAAATTATATTGTTTAAAAATACATCTTTTATTGTACCACTATGTGATATAATGTTTTCTTAAAATGTTAAAATATATACTATGTATATGAATATTATATGTTATCACTATGTGATCCATTATATTGTTTAAAAATGTGCTATACAATATATAATATAAACAATTTAGTTTTTGCCAAATTATTTGAAAATTATGTTATATTAGCCTCAAAATAACCTAAAAATATAGGGTGGGTGAAATGTCCACTGGGGGAAATGTCCATGGGGAAATGTCCGCTGGCGGAAATGTCCACTGGGGGAATGCCCTGGATCCGTGTACTATACACCACGGTTTTATACAGTTGAGTAAACAAAGCACTTCACATAGGCTTGGTCTAATCTCCAGTTTCTCACAATTCAAACACTTAATTAAGGGATCTACTGGAATGACACTTGAGCTCTAGATACAGGCTGTTTAACCAAAATGATTCAAATAGCATACATGTATATTATATTAAATGGAAGACAATTTATAGTAAATGCTTCTCTCTAACACACAGCGCAAATCAAGTTTATATTTGAGTAGACAATTAAATCTGAAGTGCCAAATCTCTTGCTCTACCAGACACCAATTATCAGCTTACCTTTAACGGTCCGTATTTCCCTGACCACTTCAATTACAAACAGCGGTTTGTAACATACAGCGGTCAGTATTTCCTGGCTTCCGCTCGACCAGCATATATAACTGTATGTATATATACATGTAGCGATCAACCCGTGAATTAACATCGAATCAAAATAAACATTTTCCAAAACTGATAAGGGCAAATGTAAAAACCCAAATAGATACTTGCGAAGCGTCCTTCAATATCCACATGAATTTCACAATATGTTGGTTTTGGTGTCTATGGAGATAGCCAATCAACATGCTTCATTTGACTTGTGCGTGTTCCCGTTAGCAGTTTTGGCTCAGATCATAAACAAAAAATAAATAAACAATTTCCAAAACTGATAAGGGCAAATGTAAAAACCCAGATAGATACATGCGAAGCGTCCTTCAATATCCACATGAATTTCACATATATTTAACGTCTTGTACGTCTTACTAATCAACATGAATGTGAAAAGTACATTCCTGGATACATCCAAACGTTTTGAACCATCATTAACACCTCAAGAAAATGACCTTTCAAAGATGTCCATAAAATACCATTTATCGATCTAAAATGTTTGCCGTCGTGAAATGCGAGAAAATGTATCTGGGTCTTTTACTCAATACAATTAAGAATGCAGACATTATGTTTACCGATAATTAAACATTAGCTGGCCAGGTTAACATTCAACTTCAGCAATTAAAGTGTAACATCTTTATGGGCCTCATTGAAATGGAATAGGGACTTTCCCAATATTTAAAACACATTTTAACAACACACAAATACAACACAATAGACACACACACAAAAAACGAATATGTAGCTACGTCACTTCAACTGACAACTGCCTGTCAAGATTCTCTCTTTAACTCATTCCAAGGGTGTAATGTTACTCATTCAGAAGTCTAGACATATTGACATATAGTCTGGATACAATACGTAATGCAATTGAAAAAAATCGCTATTACTCATTAATTTTACCAGCTCGTCATTTAATATCATTACAGACTCAATCTGAGCATCCTCAAAAGTTAAGTCAGAACGATATCGTATATTCCACCATTAGTCGACTATTTATCACCACGCTTATCTAACTTGTCAAAATCTCATCGCTTGCCGATTCGTTAGTCTTCAAACCTTAATCACGCACAGCGGCATCTCTACAAACATGGGCCGCATCGCGCCCTGAATCAAAATTTGATTCCACGTCTGAACAAAATTCAGTTATTCATCAAAAGGCTAGGTCAAGCTATCGCTAGTCAAAAATGAAAGACTCATTTGCACCTATGCTCAATCAAAACTTCTCGCTAACCACTCAACGTTTGCAACTGGTCATAACGTTAACAATGTTGATGTTGACCCTAACAAACAAAATAACAACGCGCATTATTCAATCCCTACCACTACAGGGCATCTCAATATTGTCGCAACAAACAAACAAACAAAGAAAAAGTATTCACCACAGACACAATTATTCTGTGGTTATGTCTCAAACAGTCTTCCATAACTGTCACTCAAGTGTCGGATTTCTCTAGCATCGCCTGTGCTAGTGTAATATATGGTACCCATCCGCCAAGGTTAACATTTGGACCTTACGTGTTACTCAATGAAAGGACTTCTCAACGTTTCTCCAATCTACCATCATGTAGTTCTTGCGAACTTTGACAGCGTGCTGCAAACGATTGCGTTTGGCACTTTGTGTTTCAAAATAGGTGAAAATGGGCCTATGGAACATGCTGTTGATTTGACGCAGAACTGTAGGACGGTGATTGATTACGGCGGAGATGCCATGGAGATGATGTCAAGATACGGGCCGGTGCCAATCACGCCTGGTACCCGACGGAAAGGCAGACCAGAAGCCATGTTATACGCTCACCGACTGATCGATGAGGTGTCCAGTCCCATCATCGACAGTGACGGACGAAACTAAATTTATGGAATTCATTTGTTCGATTGTGTATGAAAATGTGTATTTTCATATTATCTTCTGTGTGTAGTCAATGCAGTATTTCGACCCAAGCACTGTTCCTTCCTATAACAGCGACATGTTTCTCTTCTTTCTTGGTGACGTGACAGCGTGTACCAGAAACCTCTGGACCGAGTCCATTTCGTGGAACAATATCTACAGGTACAGTTTGATTCGTTTCATTTAACAGAGCATTATGGCCGTAGTGATTGAAAAATAACTGTGTTGTGATATATTCTCTGCCTGGACTTCCCTGAACTTTCTGTCTGACGCTGTGAAGTTCCCACTGATTGACAATAGAGCGTGTGATGAACAGTATGTAATTTACAGGAATGGGTCATGCCCTTATGAACTCAAAGACAATTTACTCTGATAACTTTCTTGGAAAATTTTGGACTGAATCCCCAAACAAGTTGGTAACATGTATTGAACAATCATGTATATATCCCATAATCGTGCCTTATATGAATTGTGACATCTCTCGTATATTGTGCATGTTTTGTTTAAGTATTGATAATACTGCATGCCCAATACTGAAATTGGTAGATTGCATGAATTCTTTTGTGAATAGTAAATTTAGTGATTTGCAGATTGATCAATCTAGAACTTGAAGTTTTTGCGATAATATTGTGACGTGGTTCCACAATGATTTTTTATTTTTTGTTAGGACGTTTATCGCGATTAGTTGCCATAATAGTGTTAGCTGTTAAGCTAAAACCCTTAACGTAATATTGGCTAACTGCAACTAAAATTATCGCGTACATGATCGACAGGTCTTAAGATACACTGAGTACATGTACGTCCTAGTGGTTTGAAGCATATAGATGCTTAGTAGATGCTATGGAAGCCTGTTCGTGTTGGTTGATGAACCTGCATAATCCCCGATTCGGTTATAAGAGCCTAGAGGTCGTGAATATTTGTGGTTATTTGTTTATTTTGGATCCTCAGATATAAGTCTAAGATGTTGGATGACAAATTGGTTTCAGTTAACGCGTATTGACAACTGTGTAAGTGTAATATATATTGTGTACAAGTCAACCATGAATTTCTAGCTTTCCGAGGGGCGTGACACGATGGCCACATCTTGGGGAGCTTGAACGGCATGCTGACACTCATCCAGCCATTCTCTGACCGGCTCCGTCATCTTATTTCCTGCCCCACGGGTTGGGCGCCAATGAGAAATTTTAATGAGTTTTTCGTCTTTTGTTGTTTCGGCTAGCGTCGTCACTCAATGGTTCACTTTTCTCATAACCGTATAAACGACTGTTGTAGGTAAGATCTAGTGTTGTTCTAGATGGAAATATGGCACAAGAAAACTCAATGATGAAGCCGAGATTGATTTTATTCAATCCTCCAAGTTCCAATAATACAAGTATACCCAATTGAAACAATAAACAGCAGTTGGTCACAATCAAAGTTCCTGTAGACAGATCGTACAGTCTAAATATCAAGTTATGATGTTATATGACTTCTGAGACAAAACGCCAACTGTCTCAGGAGACCAGATGTTAAAAAGTCTAACCAGTGTACTATGGGGTACGGACATTTCCCCCATGGACATTTCCCCCAGTGGGCATTTCCCCCAGTGGACATTTCCCCCAGTGGACATTTCCCCCACCTTATATTTTCAGGTTATTTTGAGGCTTGAACATAGTTTTCAAATAATTTGTCAGTGACATCAATTTTTTGTATATTTTGTATTTTCTATATATATATGGATTTCCACATATGTTTATGATAAATGAGTTACATATTATACAATCTTATAGCATATTTTAAAACAATATAACAATTTTTACATTAGGTGTTACGAGGAAGCACATTATATATTATATAGCACACAGTATAATGGATCACATGGTGATAACATATAATATTCATATACATAGTATATATTTCAACATTTTAAGAAAACATTATATCACATAGTGGTACAATAAAAGATGTATTTTCAAACAATTGTTCAGTAACAGACTGGGTAAAGATAACAATTGATGTTGTGAGGGATTAACCTTGTATTATGGTTCTTAATCAGACTTCAAATAAAAATAAAAGAATAAAAATATAGGTGTGAGGATTACAGAGAATGAATAAAATATTATTATTTAGAAACAATAGGTTAGGTGTGAGGAGTTCTGAACTTGAGCACCTTTCAAGTTGTGAGGATTATCTCTGCTGAGAGAAGCCATTTGATGAGAACTACAGTGAAAGTTGAGGTAAAAAAAAATATATAGAACAAAATTATATTGTTTAAAAATACATCTTTTATTGTACCACTATGTGATATAATGTTTTCTTAAAATGTTAAAATATATACTATGTATATGAATATTATATGTTATCATTATGTGATCCATTATATTGTTTAAAAATGTGCTATATAATATATAATATAAACAATTTAGTTTTTGCCAAATTATTTGAAAATTATGTTATATTAGCCTCAAAATAACCTAAAAATATAGGGTGGGTGAAATGTCCACTGGGGGAAATGTCCATGGGGAAATGTCCGCTGGCGGAAATGTCCACTGGGGGAATGCCCTGGATCCGTGTACTATACACCACGGTTTTAATCAGTTGAGTAAACAAAGCACTTCACATAGGCTTGGTCTAATCTCCAGTTTCTCACAATTCAAACACTTAATTAAGGGATCTTCTGGAATGACACTTGAGCTCTAGATACAGGCTGTTTAACCAAAATGATTCAAATAGCATACATGTATATTATATTAAATGGAAGACAATTTATAGTAAATGCTTCTCTCTAACACACAGCGCAAATCAAGTTTATATTTGAGTAGACAATTAAATCTGAAGTGCCAAATCTCTTGCTCTACCAGACACCAATTATCAGCTTACCTTTAACGGTCCGTATTTCCCTGACCACTTCAATTACAAACAGCAGTTTGTAACATACAGCGGTCAGTATTTCCTGGCTTCCGCTCGACCAGCATATATAACTGTATGTATATATACATGTAGCGATCAACCCGTGAATTAACATCGAATCAAAATAAACATTTTCCAAAACTGATAAGGGCAAATGTAGAAACCCAAATAGATACTTGCGAAGCGTCCTTCAATATCCACATGAATTTCACAATATGTTGGTTTTGGTGTCTCTGGAGATGCTTCATTTGACTGGTGCGTGTTCCCGTTAGCAGTTTTGGCTCAGATCAATTAGCTGGCTTGCTGTGCAGACGTGGGTTTAATGGGCGCGTAGGATTTAGAAGCTATTGGTATGTACCGATATTTATATATGTTCAGTGGTTTGTAAAGCATAAGTATATCTGTGATACGACAGTCAATATTCATTTGTCTCTGGTTCGGGTAAAGTACGAATATTTCCACATGATGATGTTATATGGCTTATGCGCATACTTTTTGTATCGGTGGCATTGTATAAACTGTGATTTCGTCTAGCGTTATATGGCGCTTGACTTAAATGTGCACGATGTTATTGCAGATGGGTGTCATGGTTGGTTGAATAGTTTACCTGGTGACCGTGTGGCAAATTGCCGAGCTGATTGGGGTATGTTTATTTCATTAACTTAAATGTAACGGTGGATTATATTAGAGTGCTATATTTGGATTGGCTGAATTTGGAATTGCTGTATTTAAGGCCAAGGGGATGAAAGAGATTTTGACATTTTTTTGTCAGGTTGAAGTTTTCAAAAAGGTACAAAATTATCAAGGGCGCATTATTTCATCCCAGAAAGATAGGAAACACAATTAAACACAAGAAAATATGGCTATTTCTTTGAACTAAACCGAAAATAATGACTTTGTGGAACAAAATTATAAAAAATGTAGTGTTTTTTTTAACTAAAATTTGGAAATTGAAGAAATGTGGTGACTATTTAACTCACGAATAAAGTTGAATCATCTTTTCGTTGAGGTCAAACAAGAATGACCTACTTGAAGTTGTTGGAAATAGAATGCTACACGTGGTCAAGCAAACTGAATTGTTTGGGAAAATGGCGATTCACATTTTTTCCTGCTCAGGTGGACTTTTTCCGGCCTCAATGCATTAACCCTTCTCAAAAAACTGAACACCTGTCAATCAAAGTCATCTGAATGAGAGTCATTCAACGCGTTGTTGTTTCGTGTTGTTGTTTTTGGCACGTTGTGCAGAGGGTTAATGACATTGAGGTAAGCAAGTTTATGTTCACCCATTCTCATCGACAAACGCTTTCAGAACATGCGATCGGAATGCACAGCCATTCAGATGTGAGGGCTACTCACCGAAATTCAATATACTACCATCTTTGTTATCTAAATTTGATGTAATTAGACGGATGATCTGTTTTTCCTCAGTTTGATCACATTATCAAATATCGCGCGATTTCTGGAGAAGAAAGCGACAGGATATTAGAGTAAGGCGGCTGGAAAAAGTACATCTGTTTATACATGTTATGGACGATACCTTCGACATGGCTACTTGCGCGTATGAATATTATTAACATGTGATGGGTCACCTTGTTTGGGAATGAAGCACGCACCGTCACTTTCCGACCTGTGTGATTTAAAAGCGCTGAATTCGATTTCTTTGCCAACAGGTGGACTTAAATGTACGTATCTAAGTGTGTATTTGTGGAAAATTTGAATTTAATATCTGCTGTAGTTTATTTTCTATTGAATTATCTTTATTTCCTTGTGACGTCGGAGGCAAAATAGCGAAATTCCAGCGGTATTTTGTGTTCACGTGCACAGTCGAAATATGTAAGTGCGGCCACGTGCTTCAGGCGAAATGGATAATTTCGCTCGTAGGACCCCCAAAACTTAGTTGAGTCATTTTATTTATCGTTTTCATGGCCAGTTATAGTATTTATTTTCTGAAAGTCGCTTCACGAAATTGTTTGTCATTTCATTACATTTTTGCTTCACAAAGGCATTGGTATCATTGTCATAAAATTTGGGCATTATAATGATGAGGGGCGTTTTGGAAATTTGGACTTGGCAAAAAATTTCAAAAATGTCACAGATCCTGATAATGATAGTGATAATGTAATTTAATTGCTGAGGCATGCTATATGAATATGGCGAATTGTTTTGATGTTCTGTTTTAAGTGGTGCAATTATGTAATCGTGTTGATATAATCTGTTCATTGTACTTTTGATGTGATTATGTAATCGGATTGGATTTCCTATTTATACTGAATTTATATCGGATTTAACATTTATATTTATAGGAGTATTTCCCGAATAAACATCTAGTCCGACATCTGAATTGACTAATTCCCTTGGTCATATGTGGTGCTGCGAGCAGGGTCAAAAGGTCAGCAACATCGGCTGGGTCCAATACTCTCCACCAGTTCCGGATTGCCGGTCAGCCTTCTATGCGGAGGACGTGACGTCATCAGCAGTGGGTGAGCAGACATGTTGACACACTGACACTACAGTTACAATTTGCAGTTTACAGTTGGTGATTTCCGCAGTATCCAGATGTGTCATCCGAACATCGAATGATTGAATGAACTTTACATCATTCCGTGATATATCAGATTTACATATCAAAGCTACTAAAGTGTCTACTGAACATTGACTAGTTGAACTTTACGTAACACCACACTGGGTATATTTGATCAACACTCTTGAAACAGAACTGTACATAATCATATACCGGTACTACAGCAAAGGGATTTTTCGTGCATCGCCATCTGAGACCCGGACCACTTAATTTACAGAATACTGGACTAATGAAATTATTTGATTGAATTGATTTGAGCTTTATCTGATTTGGACTGCATCAAATTGCTGGTAAATTCATCATAATTCCACATCGGTTGCCAGCTCATTTTTACTTGAATAATTTGAACCGCTATGCCATATTGGGTCATTGGTATAAGCTGGATGAGACTATAACATATTAGACCTAATTGATTTGTGATCAGTTTGGTAAGTTCTATGCTTAAATATTGTATTTGACAACAATATCAAACTTGTGTATAGAAGAACAACAACATTCCCCATTATTGATGACCAGATTTTGGTAGGTTGTAGTCTTACATATTGTACTTATCAACAACTTGTTTACACAACATTTTCAATCATTCGAATTCAATTACGAATATTTTGACACACCTTGTTATGGCTATTTTACAACAACCATGGGTGTTTTTTGAATTTGTTGTGCTGTATCGTGCTGATTTTTCTTAATTTAGAAATGGCTAAGTTTTCAGAAGAATTAGGCCTTTCCGATGGCATCCACATATCCGTGGTAACAACAGTATTGCGAAAGAGATAAAGGGGGTATATAATATTCAAAATTTGAATGTCAATGTAATTATTGGCCTTGAAATTAAGTAATTAAGTAATTAAACTTTGAAATTTTGGAGAAAAATATTTGTGGTGTAATTATGAAAACATGACGCAAAAGAATTTGCCAAAATATGAAATATCGATTTCGACTAATAGACGTTGAAAGAGTGATGTAAATGAACATGAACACATTACGTTTGACATGCGCGAATAAAAATAGATTTTCCTGCATCATATGAAGGTGAATACAACTAACATGTATGACCCACGTGCATATGAGTTCGCCATTTTGGATTGGAAACGGTGATCTGGTAAACCTAGCACAAATGTGAATATTTCTAAGCGTAGAAAGATGAGAAATGCTACATTTTTGGATGATACCAAGCTGAGGTCCCTGCAACAATGATTAGTCGGTCTGAAAGGTTTTTCTATTAAAGGTAATGTTGCAAGATTTATCATATTTACCAGGACATCAGCTCGAGTTTTCCGTCACCAACGTAACCGGAAGTGCTAAACATTCCTCCGCAGCACTCGGGAAGAACACATCATTGGATGTAATATTAAAAAGGAAATAAGCCTGTACTAAATAGTGGAATATTTTATAGTGCATAAAACGAGATATTTTGACGTTAGAAGAAAAAGTCTAATGAATTAAATTTTGAACATAGGTGCTGAATAATTACTTCCGGTGCAATGGATCCCAATGTAGTAATTCGCCGGCGGGTCTATTGTTCCTGTATGACAGTTTTTGTCGGGTTTACCACCCTACATTAGTATCACTCTTCAGTTTTTCTTTTTTCTTCTGCACATGTGTAGTTTTGATCTCCTGCCCGGAGACTGTTCTCATTTGATGCCCCTTACAACATTCATAAAAAAGTATCGTTCTTCTGTCTGACAGTCATAAACATATTTACAATGCACGGTAGCTTGTGCATTTAACTTGATAATGTGAGCATTATCGCAGTAAAGTTGATCTTTCCAATTTCTTTTCAAATTTGCCTTTCCATTCTATTTTATCCGGTATCATTTGTTACGACGGGAAGGGTCATTCTCCACGGTCCATTCTCCACACCCGATGTTGATCAGATCTATCGTTGTTCAGATCAGGCAGTTCGTCTTTGAGCAGTGATTGTGGTTAAGTTTATTATTTATCACAGATGAGTTCTTTTCAAAAGCTCACTTCTCTATAATGTAGACAAATTCGTAATTATCTGATAATCAAAGACTGTGTGGGGAGTGATAGCACACCGACAGGCGACAGTGACCGTCCAGTCTTGAAGATTTTTTTTGCAGGAAATAAATGACGGTGGAGTTGATATATCTGGGGGTGTTAAAAGCGAAACAGTCTTGGAGCTAAAGCAATCTTGAGTTGATCTATTTTGCTGAAAACGGGAGTTGAAATAGGTATTGAAAACGGGAGTTTGAAACAGGTGTTGAGACAGGTATTGAACTGAAAGAAAAAATTTGAACCATACACAGTAAACTACTGCATATAACAAAATGGGAGTTTCTTTGGAACAGTATAGACTTTGCATCGGCAAACATAATATTATTTGCCACTCTATACAAAGTAAGTTATCACAGCTTATGCTTCCAATTATCTATGCATTTCTACATTACTATATCTTAAACGCCACAGTGAATACAATTCAAGTAAACCCGACATCAGTACTTTAAGTACTTTGATTACAGATTTACAGGTAAATAAAATGACGATTTATGAACAACTGAAGAGGATTAGTATTACATGTGATTGTACACGTTTATGTCTTCTGATCAACGATCGGACAGGAATAAAATTAGATTGTGCTTTTTCCTTGGACTGATTTGGGGTTTGGTGGTGGTGTTACGTAAGGTATGTACATTTCAAGACGGTGTACAAAATGCTGCGAGATTTAAACTTACAAGTAAATTATAACATTTAGCAAATTGATAATTCATTTTATTTTACGAACTAATCTCTATTATGTTATATATGTCAACAATAGTTGGTTAGTTTTATTCAATTTTTGGGATGAAAACCACGTGTATGGTGGGCTGTTGGTGCATGATGTTACACGTGTGGTACTGTTGGAGGAAATTGTGATTCTGTCAATAGTTTTTCGTGATATTATGGATCGCAAACATATAAGATACAGGAGAAAATTTGGTAGTGCCAGTGGAAGGCCAGTTGGCAATGGTATTACAGATCCTGCCATGCCAACTGAAGAAAATGATGTGGAATCGGTGGAGTCATCCGAGCCTGAGGCTATTCAAGGTCTTACCATCAGATGGCAGACTTCTACTTCCGAGACAGATGAGTAGTAGGGAAAGGGCAAATCTATTAGTATAAACTACACGGCCATACTGTAGGAAAAGGGAAAATGATGGAGAATAAGGGATATTGTTATAGTTATATTGGGTAAGAAATGGCCGTAAAGGTATAGGGAAATGAGGGGGAAATAAGGGATAATGTTACAGGTATAGGGAGGATGAAATGAGGATGGATGATGCAATGGATGACGTCACATTTAGAGAGTAGTGGAGGGGTATTGGATTGTACGTTTTGGGCTTGAGGCGGGCCATCCTTGGTCCAATTGGATCATGTGAGGTATGAAGCATTCCTGAAGATGTGTGTTCTCATTCCTTAACAATACTAAAACACTATTGGTTTTATGGCCCACCATACTTTTTATGCCTGCTTCAAAGTAGTCCGGAAACTTTAACAAATGGTTGCCTTCCCTGCTGTAATTTAGATATATTCATAAATCTAGTAAATTCTTCTTTAAATAGCACAACACTTGACAGCCTGATTTTATTTGCCCATGTCGAAGTTGTTGATTGGAGGAAGATACTTTTGTGTAGTTCAGTATATTTCATAGTCTTCAAAAGTTGTGGTCATGGCAAAAATTCATAAAAGCAACAGGTGAGATTTTTTTTTCAAATTTAGTGTAAAAGTTCTTCTTTCAGTGATTTCATAAGCTGTTATACTTGGAGAACTTACAGGTTCACCATGGTCACTCATTTACTCCAATAACTGGCATTCTCCTTCACATTTACCACATTTTGGCCACCGTCAAATATGGATGCCATCGCAAAGGCCTTAACGGAAGATATTAATAAATTGGAAGAGATTTCCCCTGTTCCCGAAGTTCATTATGTGTCCCGCGAATAGAAATCTACAAAATTCACTGGTAGGAAAAATATTTTTGAATGGGTTGAAGAGATTAAAACTTATGTGCACAAACGATTTGCTTCAAAGCCTGAAAAGGTAGATTATATTTGAACATTTAGACAGATTTCCTAAAGCGGAGGTTAGATTTAGAGTTGATATTAAGAAAGCATCAGCTGATGAAGTTCTCAATGTTTTGTTGGAAGTTTTCAGTAGTAAAGAAAGTGCGCATCAGATACAGTAGAAATTTTTCAGTAGAAACCAGGTTAAGAGAGAGTCCATAGAGGAATATTCTTATGGTTTAATGGACTTGATGTTAGAGTTGAAACAAAAGCAGCCAAAGTTATATTCTATTTGGGATGCGACCTTAAAAGAACGTTTCGCGGAAGGGGTCTTAGAGCCGTCTTTAAGACAAGAGCTGAAGAGGTTAAACCTTGAGCAACGTAACTTGAAGGTTTGGGAAATAAAAGATCGGGCAAAGTGTTGGGTTAATGAAGGTGTTAGTGTAGCTGGGACTCGAGAGGTTAATGTGAGTGCTCGTGTCAATGCAGTAGGGTCCAGTATCATTCCACCAGATGTTATTGAGCGTATGGAGACCCAACAAAAGCAAATAGACCAGCTGACAGAATTAGAAAAATCTTTAACAAGGGGAGACAATTCTGGCTCGATAGAAAGCCCATCTCTTACTAGGCGAGTCCAATCATCAGTCCAAGTCCGGTACCATTACTTGCCAGGTGGCCGAGTGGTCTAAGGCGCTTCGCTGGTGACCGCTAGCTGAACACCGCTGAACCGGCACGGGTTGGAGCCCAGCTGGCCCATGTGTGAAAGTTTGTCAGTTACTTGCCGAAGGGCGGTGGTTCTCTCCGGGTACTCCGGCTTCCTCCACCAACCAAACTGACTTGTTACCATATGAGTGAAACAAACTTGAGTGTGACATTAAGCCAAATTCCCTACCTCCCATTACTTGTCATTACTGCAAAGAATTAAATCACCTAGCCAAAGATTGTTTAAAAAGGAAAAATGATAGAAGAAAATTTGGTGGTAAGGTTGATTATGCAGAGAGCCGAGCATCGAATGTGATGGAAAATGGTTCCGTTTCAGAACATTCAACCGTGCGATCAAATTTATCAAAGTCTATTGGGAAATATCCCGATATTATGGCAAGTATTGGTGGCGTGAATGTACTTTGTTTATTAGACCGTTACGGAAAGTTTCTATCTGGCCTATTTACAACATGTGACGTCTGCGCCTCAAGAAACCAGGTCGTGGATTAGGCTTAAGGCCGCGAATGGGATAGAGATTCCGTTAATTGTTATGCTGGAATTAGATGTAGAGTTGAAAGGGAAGTGCTATTCCAATGTAGGTATATTGGTGGTTAAAGATCCAGAAGATCCTGTAACAGCTAGCAATAAAACTAGGGTCCCCGCTGTCATTGGCTGTAATTTGCTGCAGTTGGTGTATGATCAGGTCAGTTTACTGTTTGGGTCAAAGGTCACTCAAGAGTTAGCTTTGCAAGCTGGTAGTGACAAGTTAGCTGAAGGGTTACTAGTTTATGAGGCTAGAGTAGGATTCTGTAACGAGATAAATGTGGAGTTGGCTAGAAAGGAAACTGGAGTTTTGGGACTAGTGAAGTCTGTAGGGAAGGATTTGCGTACTCCAGCAGGCGCGGGGGTTCAGATAACTGGAACTGTAAGGTCAATGCCGCAAGGATATCCGGTTTTGATTGAACCAGCCAATCACATTTCGCTCCCACCGGGTTTGATGGTAAAACCTACAGTGAGTCTAGTTGATAGAGTTAGGGTGCAATTTGAAGTGCGCAATTATAGCAACACTGTTTTCTTGCCGCGACCACAAAAACTTGCCAAGATGTGTAGTTGTTCGGAGTTACTTCCAGGTTTGAAGATAGATTATTCACAGAATGGAGGTGAAACATTGGCGTTAGTTGACGTTCAGACTGCCAGCAAAACGGCTAATTATGATGAGCAATGGCTGTCTGGTTTAGACATAGGTCAAGGGATGTCTCAAGTTGAGTGGTAGGTTTAAACTTCTGTTACAACAGTTTATGGATGTTTTAGTCAGAACGAGCATGATCTTGGATTTACTGATACAGTGAAACATCGCATTGAGACCACAGATAATTATACTGTGAAACAACCAGATCGCAGAATTCCTCCAAATATGGTACTGGAAGTACAAAAGGTTATTAAGGAATGTATGAAACATGGTGTCATCAGGGAAAGTAACAGCCCTTATGCATCTCAAATGGTTTTAGTTCGAAAGAAATGTGGTTCTTTAAGGGTGTGCATGGATTACAGAGCCTTGAACAATAAAACCATAACAGACGCATTTCCTTTGCCAAAAATAGAGAATGTATCGATAAGTTGCATTCTGCTAAATATTTTTGTTCGCTTGATTTGACCCAGGGATATTTGCAAGTATCTCTGGATGAGGAACATAGATTTAAAACGGCATTTCGGGCATTAGGTTCTCTGTATGAATACGATCGTTAACCATTTGGGCTTTGCAATAATCCCTCGACGTTCCAGAGAATGATGGGGAAAATGTTTTGGTGATCTTGATTGGGACGGCGGAGTGATTATTTATCTTGACGACATTTTGGTTTTTGCTTCCAGTTAAACGGAAATGTGTGTAAGGGACCGTTTTTTTCACATTAAGGTTGCATGGATTAAAACTGAAACCAACTTAGTGCTATTTTTTCAAAGGTCAAGTGCCATTGCTGGGACACATAGTATCCTCTACGGAGGTGTTTCCAGATTCTGGCAAGATTAGAGCCATGATTGATTATCCTACACCTGACAATGAAACTGCCCTTAAGTCATTTTTGGGCTTGTGTGGACCCATGTACTTCAAGATCCTCATGGTGCTCATATGAACAGTCACAATCAAAGCGTGACTGAGATACATCTTTTTTAGATGACGACTCTATAACGAATATTATGGATTAAGACTACTGATCAGCGATACGGATTTGATATTTTTGGAACATCATGATGTCTTGCCGGCATCATTGAAAACTGTTGACCGCTTCTCTCTTGCAGGAAACAAGCCTATGTTTATGTATACTATGATTGTATTTTTGAATTTGGTGCTAATACTGTTATATGGAAAATATAATAGGTCTTTGGATTATGGACGCGGATATTCTCCAATGGACGACGGCTGGATTATGAATGACGGACTAGACGCTTGTAATTATAGGCGTTTCCAAAAATCGCGATTCCTTTAACTGATATGCTGTCTGGTGGTTCACGCAAAAAGACCAAGGTTTCCACGAAAAGTAAAGTTAGTCGCGATAGTAGGCCTTGGTGTGAACGTTGATCTGCAGAGTGTCGGGACGATGTTGACGAGCCAAAGCGACGTCTAACGTCGGCGCCAGTGTTAAGGTACCCGGATTTCTCTCTGCCTTTCGTTGTAGAAACGGATGCTAGTCTCTGCGGATTAGGGGCTGTTTTTCACAAGTTCTCGGGGGCAAAACAGTAGTAATAGCGTATGCCAGCCGGAAGGTCAGACGTAATGAGCGGAATATCAAGAACTATAGTTCCATTAAATTAGTTTCTCGCAATGTATTGGGCTATTACAAAAAAGATCAGGGATAACCTGTATTACAAGCGTCTAGTCCGTCATCCATAATTCAGCCGTCGTCCATTAGAGAATATCCGCGTCCATAATCCAAAGACCTATTCCATATTCCATATAACAGCATATGGCGTATACATATCTCGCTTAGTAGCATTTGCTAGATGCTGTGTTAAATGTGATGATTTTAACCAACGTCACAACACATTGTTGCAGAAACTTATAAAACAGGGCTATTCCACCAAGCGCCTCCACTCAAAGTTTCTCAAATTTGGCGATACATATCGCATGCTGATAGCAAAATACGAACGTAGCGTGCAAGATCTATGGCGCTACGTTTCGTAACTTGTGTCTAATTCCGCTTAACCCGGGGCTAGGGGCCGTATGAACCCATGTACTTCGAAATCCTCATGGTACTCATATGAACAGTCACAATCAAAGCGTGACTGAGATACATCATTCTTTAGATGACGACTCTACAACGAATATTATGGATTAAGAATACTGATCAGCGATACGGATTTGATATTTTTGGAACATCATGGTGTCTTGCCGATTGTCTTTTTGAATTTGGTGCTAATACTGTTATATGGAATATGAAATAGGTCTTTGGATTATGGACGCGGACATTCTCTAATGGACGACGGCTGGATTATGAATGACGGACTAGACGCTTGTAATTCCAAAACGGATACATTCTGATCAGGGAAGGTCTTTTGAGAATAAGTTGGTTAATGAACTGTGTTGTATGTATGGCATTGAAAAGTCGAAAACGACACCGTATCATCCGCAGGAAAATGCGCAGTTTGAGCGATATAATCGAACTATGCACGACTTGCTCCGTACCTTAGATATGGAACGAAAAAGGCGTTGGCATCTTTATCTGTACCCGCATTCGTCCACGGGATATTCGCCATTCTTTCTGTTTTTCGGCAGAAATCCTAGGTCACATGTTAATAACATGTTGCAGGTCGATAAATATAGTGCACATGGAGTGGAGGACTGGGCTGATAGTCATCGTCAGAGAATGTTGCGCGCTTACCAAATAGCAAATGCAAGACTTTCGCGTAAAGCAAGCGAGAGAAAGAAGCGACACGATAAAGGCGTTCGTCCAGAGGTATTGAAACTAGGCTGTAAGGTACTGTTGCGCAAGCGTGTTGTGGGCCGGAATAAGATCCGATAGTAGATGGTATTTCATAGGGTGGCGCCCGACAGTAATGCTTTCAAGGTGAAATCACTGGATGGAACGGACCTAGTTAAGGTAGTGAACAGGGTTGATTTGTTGTTGTGCAGTGACATGGAGTTTTCAGGGAGTGAAGGTTCTGATGTGGACAAACCGAAAGTAGGCGTACCGAGTTCCTCGGTTAAGAACGGAACACCAGTGGGTGCTCGGATGAGGATGATTTTGTGTAATTGAGTCTAAAGTGGAGCCAGACTTGCCGGAGGAACCAGTTCTGGTTGGAACACGCCAGGAACCTCCCAGGCGAAGTGCTCGTAGTACGGCAGGTAAACATTCTAATCCTTTCAATTTGCCTAGATCTGTTTTAGAACAGTCTGTAAGCAGTGGATCGGAATTAACGTATGAAAAATATTCCTAGCTATACAGGGTTTAGGAGCGACGCTTGGGCAGATATTAGGTGAAACGCTGGGCAAGTTTCTCCAGGAAGGTCTCGCGCCTCCTAGTTAATTGGAATCGGTTAGTTGGTTAGTGCTAGTCTGTGAGCTTGTTCAGTCAACTGTAATCTGTATAAATTAAATTTTTAAACCGTTTTGTCGGTTTAATCTTTTTTGTGTGTTTTCTTAGTGTATGTATTTGGGTTCGTCTCATGAGGACATGAGATCCACCGCTGCCACCACATGTGACCAGTTTATATTGTTTGTAACCAGGGTTATTTTGGATGATCGATTCTCCAGCGTGAAGACTAGATTTTTATAACTGGGTAATACCAAACGTGTGTTGGATTGATTCTCCAGCGTGATGAATAGGTGAACTTATTGTCCTATTTACTTTGGCTATTCGCTGTAATATTTGTGTAGCTAGCCGAGGTTGATTGTAATATTATGTACTGGAAATTATGCCATTATAATATCCTGTAAACATTAGGTTTGTATATATGATGGTTTTGGTGTCTATGGAGATAGCCAATCAACATGCTTCATTTGACTGGTGCGTGTTCCCGTTAGCAGTTTTGGCACAGACCAGTTAGCTGGCTTGCTGTGCAGACGTGGGGTGAATGGGCGCGTAGGATTTAGAAGCTATTGGTATGTACCGATATTTATATATGTTCAGTGGTTTGTAAAGCATAAATATATCTGTGATACGACAGTCAATATTCATTTGTCTCTGGTTCGAGTAAAGTACGAATATTTCCACATGATGATGTTATATTGCTTATGCGCATACTTTTTGTATCGGTGGCATTGTATAAACTGTGATTTCGTCTAGCGTTATATGGCGCTTGACTTAAATGTGCACGAAGTTATTGCAGATGGGTGTCATGGTTGGTTGAATAGTTTACCTGGTGACCGTGTGGCAAATTGCCGAGCTGATTGGGGTATGTTTATTTCATTAACTTAAATGTAACGGTGGATTATATTAGAGGGCTATATTTGGATTGGCTAAAATTGGTATTGCTGTATTTATTGCTCAAATCTTCACCTGCTGTTGCTATGGCCTTATCTCCCTTAGGAGCATCCTTTGCAAATAATTAAAAACTGAAAGTTGTCTCCGATTAGGGAGCTCAGCCGGCTCAGCTAGGTTACTTAAGCCCCGGCAATCTCCTGAATCTCCTTTTTTTCTCTTTTGCACCTACTCGCGAGTGGTTTGCTGTCAAGGAAGTGTCCTATAGTGTGCTAGTTTGGTTTGGTTGTCGTTGGTTTTGACCTACGGTTGTATTTTTCTAAACTAGTATTTTCTTGCTGTATTACTTAGACATTATGTCTGAGATATCTGTCCCTGTAAATTCTAATTCATGCCGTTCGTGTCGGCAGTTTTGGTCTAGTTTGGATGCTCACACTGTCTATTTCCCATGCAAAGGTCACCATTGTTACGGTCAATCCACGTGTTTAGAGAGTCTAAGTTGGGATGTTACCGCCTGGAGAAATTATGCCCAGGCTAGACGAGCGTATTTATTACGGGTTACGAAAGACTCTGCTTTATCTGCGGTTGAAAGACGCCAAAATGAAATTGCTCTTGTCGGAGATTTCAAATTTTAACGAAGATCTTTCTGGTTTCTCGTTTGGATTTAATATCGCATAGACTTCGTCCCGCCATTTTCTATTAGACTCCCCTTCACTGGGACTGTTTGTACGAGAGGATAATGATAAAATTGCAGACAATTTAGAACCCGTTGGTAAAGCCTTGTCTGGCGTGTTGTGCACAAACCCGTTTCTTTGGTTGGACAACAAAGGATGCTGTCCAAAGCCCGGCTTTCTCGACCGCTCTTTTGTTAATCGACGAACAAAAGATTTTTGCTTCAAGGGTCGGCCTGTAGTACAGTTCACTGGGAATAGAAATGCTTCAGCGTACTATAACCTAAGCAGGATTACTAGTTTCTGCAGGGAAATTGTATTCTCGCTGATTTAAACGATAACATATCCCTTCACTTTCGTTGTTGTTGTGTTTCGCCTTTTCAGTTTTTATCGAGCCCGTAGCTTTAGCTGCGGAAAGCTCGATATAGGTGCCACAATGATGTCCGTCTATCTATCTGTCTATCTGCAGGACCAAGTAAATGTTAAAGTTTTGGACTTAGAAAATCTTTCCTCAGGACCAAGTAAATGTTAAAGCTTGATCCTAAGGCCTGTCCGACCGCCGAACTCTCATATTACATCGGGCTACACATATTGAACCCATCCACTACCCTCGGTGAGCATGTCCTCACCCCTGGGACCCCATAACCAAGTAAATGTTAAAGTTTTGGACTGCGAAAATTCCTGTCCACGGCTTCTCGGCCTCACCTATGTCTCCTGAACTAAGGCCAGCCCGACCCCCGAACTCTCCTCTATTCCAAATGCTTACATCGGGCTACCCATACTGAACCCATCCACTACCCTCGGGAGTATGTCCCCACCCCTGGGACCCCAGGACCAAGCAAATGTTAAAGTTTTGGACTTTAATTCCTGTTCACAGCTTCTCGGCTTCACCTATGTCTCCTAAACTAAGGCCAGCCCGACACCCCGAACTCTCATCTAATCCAAATACTTACATCTGGCTACACATATTGAACTCATCCACTACCCTCGGGGAGCAGGTCCCCATCCCTGGGGCACCGAGCCTCACCCCATACCTCCTAAAGTAAGCTTTGCCCGACCTCCTATCCTCATATAGTTTGGGAGCTCAGATCATCCTGTACCTTATTCAACCCATCCACTAACCCCGGGAGCATGTCCCCACACCTGGGGCACTGAGCCCCACCCTATTTCTTCTAAACTAAGCATTGCCCGACCCCATACCATCATATTTTCCCACAGCTTACATGATCCTACACTTATTCAACCCATGCGCTACCCATGGGAGCATGTTCCCACCCTCGGGGCACTGTGGCCCACCATCCATCACTATGGGATGCAGTGTACATTGTATATACAGGCATACATACCAAATCACCTACAATATATTCCATTCCTGTTCATCAAAACAACGTTTCTCTTACATCACTACGCCGTTCTCTTTCTCCGCAACGCCTTTCTCGTTCGCATTACGTCGTTCTGTTACACCTTAAAGACGTTCCATTACGCCGTCACTTCGTTCTCATACACCTGTACGTCGTTCTTGTTCGCCTGTTCGCCGTTCACTTACGCCTCAACATCGTTCCCGTACGTTAGCACATCGGTCATATTGTCTGTTCGTCGTTTCTCGTACACCTCGACGCCGTTTGCCCGTACGTCGGCACTTCGTTCTCGTACATCTGTTCGACGTTCCCGTATGCCACAACGCAGTTCACCACGTCGTTCTTTTATACCTCCTTATCAGGGTCGTCAAGTTCGACAGTCCCGGTCTCCATTTCTAGATCTTTCTCTTGATCGTCATCGAGGCTTCAACGTTTGTTCGCCAGAACGTCTCTCGACTTCGATGTTTTTTCATCTTTTATCCGGTATTCTTTACCTTTCTTCTGACAATTCGGTTGATGAGTCTTCATTTTCGTATGGTTGACCGCCATCGTTTTGCGAGACGCATATCTTCTTATACCCATTCATCCTCGTCTTCGGCGTTTCTTACGATTCACCATCGTCGGTCGTTGGTTTGAGTGGCAAGTCCTCCCGTTCGGAATCAACATCGCCCCTTGTATCACTTCTCCAGTCATGGCGTTTTCCTCCATCTCGGGGCTTTCACATCGAGGTTTATTTAGGTTCGTCGTTACTTTGGGGCAGTTTTTCGACACTCTCCATCAAGTGCTTCGTCTTCCGTTAGACCAGTATTTAGACGTTGGCACTATAGTTTTGTCATTAACTCATAGGGCTATTCATTTCTACGCAGGACCTTACTCATTACGGACGTCTCCTAGTTCGGCCACTGCAGTACCATCTGTCTTATCTTCAGACGTCAT
>JAVTVY010009712.1:0-49603 GCA_036873755.1 Hanleya hanleyi
ACAAAATAATTATAGGATTGCTATGAATATTTTGTACCATGGTATATATTATTTAATACCGTGGTATAAAATGGCGAATTGTGGCAGGATTGGCCAACCATAGACTTGACTATTTCTATATAGTCACTCTACCGGTACTGAAGAAATATTAGATTTTTCGTTGTCATGGTTAATAAAACACGACTGTTACATTTATTGGAATATTGAATGAAAATCCAACATATTCAATTATAGAATGTAAAAGTCGAATTTGTTGAAATTATGGGATATCACGTTTTGATTTCACTAACCAATCAAAATTCAGGTTACAGGCGTATTTTGGCCTGGCTGCTGGACTTATGTAACTGAACCCAGTTAGCAGATCGGTGACCGATTTTTGACCACCGAACGTTCATTTTGTCCAAATTAAACAATAGATCGGTGACCGATTTTTGACCACCGAACGTTCATTTTGTCCAAATTAAACAATAGTTTGATACTGGCTAAACCTTGGATCTTTAGCTCTATATATAAGCATATGTGCGAGTTTAGGAATTTCAACGCTGGAATACACGGTAAACAGAGAACAACGCTAAGGCACACAGCGTATATCAGGCCCGCAAAACAAGAGATTTGGGTGGGGGGGCGGGGGTATTAGGGTGAAGTGTCGAAATATGGGGTCTCTATATATAACCCCATGCTTTATATAAATAAACATTTATATAAAGCATGGGGTTATATATATTTCGACATAAATAAACATTTATATAAAGCATGGGGTTATATATAGAGACCCCATATTTCGACACTTCACCCTAATACCACACACCCCCACCCCAAATCTCTTGTTTTGCGGGCCTGTGCAGCGTATGGAAGCCGTCTGCCCCAGATATGACCATATTTCGCCTGAAGACGTTATCGTTGCAAATTACAAGTGTTCGTGCAGGCGATAACTACATTGTATGTGCACTTGCTCGGCTGTGGTTGCATCATATAACCAATGAACTATAACGACGTGTGTGCGTGTTAAATGTGTACGGAACATTCGAATGTAGAAAAAAAAGATTAGGTCACAAAATACAAAATTTCTAAGTTGCAAAGTGTGATTCGCGGAGTGATGCAGATTCCACGGTGCATGGGTTCAAAACGAGATCGGGACCCAAGCCTCTGGAAACACGGCTTCTATTGGCTTATAAAAGGACCAATGACAATTGAGTATGTAATTGGATACATTAACATTCAATGTTTGCAATATATATATGCAATCTTTGTGAAATATATATTCGATCGTTCACTTAATATATTCAATCTTTTCTCATTCATTGGATAATTCAAGATAAAAACATCTGATTTTGTATACATTTTGAATATAACAAGCGCTGGATGAGCGCAAAGACCTCCGTCGAGGCAACAGGGTCCGTAGCGTAATACATCACTGAATAACATACGGTCGGATGCCAAGCTCAATTTTGCATTTGTTGGACGTTAGCTTCATCAATGGTAATTAATCTGGGATTGAGGGTTCCTCACTAGCATGTCCAGACAGGGATGTGAAAGTCACATTCCCAGCAAATAATTTTTGTTTGATTTGACGTGCTTGAAATATTGGGGTATGGAATAGAGTATATTGATGGAAAACCTGGAAAAGTGCTTGAGACATTAGGCCCCATCCCACCCACACCTCCCCATGAGAGGATCCCTTCACCCAAATCAACACGTTAGCGACAGAAATGAGACCCTGTGTGCCTAGTTGTACCAACTTGCTTGTGATTTTGTGCTATAGGCCCAACACAGCAACACTTCATATTTTGTATGTGTACAGTATAGCATCATCATTGATGAGAGAATGCTCTTCAAAACACACCTGATTTTACCGACACTTCGTTCTGATCTGTCTCAACATCATATGATGAGGATTCAATGCGCTCGGTATAATTTTGTATACTGGTGTTACAGGTCACCTTCGCCTTCACCTTACTGTATCAATGACCATGGACTTGTACATATATCACATTCACATTGAATGGTGATGGCTGATGAGAATATTGTCCCTATGGAACAAATGACTGGATTCCACGCAGCAAATATTTATTGTGTAACAATGAGAAGAAAATTAATTGTATAAACATTCCAAGCCTCATTGAACACAAGCCGCACCATACTTGATATGAATATAACGCGCGTACATTAGCTCCCTTGGACGTCGCTTAGTTAAATATGGACAGACTCGCAAAAATCTCAAAATTTTCAAAAGCCACAAAAATGCCCTCAGCTTGTACAGAGTAAGTAAAAATACTTATGTACAACTTGATGTTTAGAAATGACTGTGTTGAGCGGTTCTATTCCCAACTTCTCTTTTATTCTATGTCATAGAGGACAGGGTTTGGTAGATAATTAAAAACTGTATTAACTCGGCTTTTAGAGAATGACTTTAATTGAGCCAAAGATGAAAGAGAAATACACTTATAAAAAAATCTATTTAAAAAAATATATGTTTATATTAATTTCCATAATTTATTGAAAAAACTATACGTAGACTTCGACCACCCAATATCACACAGGCCAGGCAACTGTGAGAACAAGTGAAAGATACCCATCGAGTTGAGCGGATTTGCAGATAAACAACAACAAAAAATTGCACTTTGTGCCTCACGAGGCCCTTCTCCATAGAGTGCATGCCAGTTATTTTTCTAGACTACAACAACAACAGTTTTTGCCTGTATCACAGTCCGAGCTTCCGATTACCCTTCAACCTTACCCAGACAATTTTTGATAATTTTTGACAGATTGTCCGGCTAGGTTGTTGATCGGATTCACAGATCATGAATTCCACCGTGACGGAATCACCGTTGGGAAGACTTTTTCTTTATTTAAAGTCATGTACTCGGAAGTTCCGTGGTCATACCCATGTAGTTTCAAGTTTAGTTTGCTATTCTATATGACATCTGTTTACGGATCCATGAAAAATCTACAGATGATCCAGCATTTTCAGTAAATCATGCTTCGAAATGTTCGTGACGGAATCACCTGAAACGGACATGACTCTTGACTAGTGTTGCTTGTATATTTTTTTGCTGCTCTGTTTCAGTCTGACTATTCTTATATGACATCTCTTACTAACATACGACGCGACTGGATCATCCCAGGGGTTAAATCTAGTCCGTGACGGAATCGACAAAAAATCGTGATGGAATCACGAGTGCGCTTTTTAAATCTTATCGGTAAAAGTGCTTTATTAATTACACATTTTCTTCAAAAAAATATTCCTAGAGTGAATTTATCTCTTCTACTTAGAAAATTAAAACTCTGACCTCTTATTTTTACTAAGGTATACAGCTCCCGCCACATGCATATCTTTTCTGCAGATGTTTCAAAATAGTATAGTTTTCAGTAAAGTGCAATTTTTCTTCTTTGACAATTTAGAATTTCCCGAGTTCTTCATGTTAAAAAATTGCGGGAAAAATATTTCGCTATTAAAACATATCTTCTCTATTATTGGCTTGTTCCCGGGGATCATAGGAAGCGAATAGAACAAACAGCATGCTAATATAGGGTCTACGACAGAATGTGGAGTGAATTTTATGCGAAAAAGGGCTGTTTAGCAATGTCCGCTTTTCCGTGGAATTCATGAGCGCACGATTGAAGTATCATGGGAAGATATATATTTCCAGTCGCTATCTCCCCCTCCCCCATCTTCAAACAAAAGGAAAAGAAAAAGCCGAGAGAGCGCCTCGTGAGGCAGAGTTATTTTTTCAGACTACAACAACAACAGTTTTTGCCTGTATCACAGTTCGAGCTTCCGATGACCCTTCAACCTTACCCAGACGACGGATAATTTTTGACAGATTATCCGGCTAGGTTGTTGATCGGATTCACAGATAACGATTGAAGCATGGGAAGATATATTTTTTCAGTCGCTATCTCCCCAACCCTCACCCCCCCCCCCCAACTAAAAAAAAAAGAAAAGAAAAAGCCGAGAGAGTTCTTCGGAGTTTTAAGTTTTTGATCTCTGACTTTGAATTTGACTTAATTCTCACTTCCGATTCGCATCCTGGTGAATGACACTCGCCCTTTATCTTTTTGCCGATTCAGAGATTCTCGAGGAAGTTTCCAATTATACTATCTGGAATGCGAGTTTTTCTTTCGTGAAAATTTACTTTTTATGAAAGCGCAGGTTTGTCTTCGTCGCATACCGGCCATCTGTACCAGCGCGAAGCTATAAGTACACGCGCGAATTTAGTACCCTCGAATAAAGAGACCCGGTGGAAGCGCTGCAAAGGATACACACCTTTTGTGACGTAAGCATTCATTTGTGTCCAGAAACTTTTCAAAATTTCGTCGGGAACCATGGCAATCTCTATTGGAAATCACACGAGTCGTGGGTTCCCCATATGACAATTATTTGGCGGGAGATTTCACGTTGCGCTCCTAGACCTCCGTCTGATCGACGGAGGTAAAAACGGAGCATATATATTCAACAATACAAATGTATGGTTTAATAATTAATGGTAGTTGATGGTGAAGATGTAGCATGACTTTTATGGTTGGCCATCCCTGCCACAATTCGTCATTTCATACCATGGTATAAAATAATTTATTATACCTCATGTAAATTCGTAATGTTTTCATTGGTTGAGAGCCGGTCACGTGTCATTCTACAAATCGTAATGTTCAGAGATGATGCAGTCATATCTTGCCGTACCGTTGAATAAATGTCATGTACCACGGCAGAGCGTTGAACATGACAAATTGTTGCACGGCGACATATGTCGGACACAGAGTTGCCTCCCATAGTGCGCGTGCCATCACTTCCCGAAACGAAGATTGATGTGTATCTTCGTCGACCTGATGTGTAAACGTCGGCCTGTTGGTGATAGGAATTAGTGAATGTGTTTTAGTAATTGACTGAATAAATTTGGCATCTTTTGAAAAGGTACGTAAGATCACCGAGAACGTTACTCGTCCAAATTATGCGATTGAGTCGACAAACAAGCCGAGATCGACCAGTCGATCTTGACACGGCGTTTTCAAATCAACAACGGTCGCGCAGTGTTGAACACGATATGCTTATTTCACCGTACCATCCTCAGTCACATGATTTATAAAGCCCCCATTTTATTCAAATAGGTCATTCGGCAAAATAAAACAACTATTGCATGTTATAGAGTAGGACATCACGATTTGTCAGCTTTCGAGCGATCACTTGTCTCGTGTGGATGTAGACTGGATAAGTCTCTATTTCATATGTACCATTTAATAATAATAAAATGATCTTTAATAAATATATACGTTTGATAAGTAAATAAATAAGATGAAAAAAAATGAAAAAAAATAAATGAAAAAAATATTTATTGTTTCAAGCATTTCTTAATAATCAGAGTTACTTCCATTTGTTTCCCCTTTAAAATGCATTATGAAACAGGGGCTGGGTCCAGTCTAGTGTGGATGATAATACCACGCATGATAAATAATTTCCACAACTGGTATGCCCATTGGCGGATATTTTCCACACGTGGTAAATAATTTCGCGCGCGCGCCAACATACTCCCCGAAACGAAGATTGATGTGTATCTTCGTCGACCTGATGTGTATACGTCGGCCCGTTGGTGATAGAAATTAGTGAATTGATTTGGTAATTGACTGAAATACATTTGGCATCTTTTGAAAAGGTACGTAAGATCACCGAGAACGTTACTCGTCAAAATTATGCGATTGAGTCGACAAACAAGCCGAGATCGACCAGTCGATCTTGACACGGCGTTTTCAAATCAACAACGGTCGCGCAGTGTTGAACACGATATGCTTATTTCACCGTACCATCCTCAGTCACATGATTTATAAAGCCCCCATTTTATTCAAATAGGTCATTCGGCAAAATAAAACAACTATTGCATGTTATAGAGTAGGACATCACGATTTGTCAGCTTTCGAGCGATCACTTGTCTCGTGTGGATGTAGACTGGATAAGTCTCTATTTCATATGTACCATTTAATAATAATAAAATGATCTTTAATAAATATATACGTTTGATAAGTAAATAAATAAGATGAAAAAAAATGAGAAAAAAAAAATGAAAAAAATATTTATTGTTTCAAGCATTTCTTAATAATCAGAGTTACTTCCATTTGTTTCCCCTTTAAAATGCAGTATGAAACAGGGGCTGGGTCCAGTCTAGTGTGGATGATAATACCACGCATGATAAATAATTTCCACAACTGGTATGCCCATTGGCGGATATTTTCCACACGTGGTAAATAATTTCGCGCGCGCGCCAACATACTCCCCGAAACGAAGATTGATGTGTATCTTCGTCGACCTGATGTGTATACGTCGGCCCGTTGGTGATAGAAATTAGTGAATTGATTTGGTAATTGACTGAAATACATTTGGCATCTTTTGAAAAGGTACGTAAGATCACCGAGAACGTTACTCGTCCAAATTATGCGAGTCGAAAAACAAGCCGGGATAGATAGTCCAGTCAATATGTGCAGATTTTCCATCGGATTGTGCCTTTTTTCATAAAAGCATTAAATTTGGCACAAGTGTACATCGAGGCGTAGAGAGCATTTCTGGATATAGAGCCACCGCGAATTTTTCCTGTGTAGGTCACAGCGGCCATTTTTCAAAATGCTCCCATATGGCATTAGCAATCCTGCAATATTTCTTCTGTTTGGGACTTTTTCTTTGGGTCATTTGTCAGAATATTGATAGAAAGTGCGATATCAAAGTTAGACAAACGATAATGGTCATTTGACCAAGTCGACCATCTTGAATTTGAAGATGGCCGCCATCTGAAGCCTATTTCATTCAATATGTCAATAACCACACAATATATCAACATAATTCCTATCGATACACCAATATTTTATTGTTTCAGGACGACGATTATTTTACAGCAGATATGGTGTAATAACAGCCATCTTAGATTTCCGAAATGGCTGCCATCATTTTCCAAAATGGACATTTCATTGTATTAGTTAGCCACTCTACTGCGTTGTACTTTGATTTTTGAAAGCAAAATGATTCTGCAGTGCTAAATTATTATGAGCCAGTATATTTAAAATAATAAGCAGAAATAGCCGACCAGATATTGTTCACACGATTTTCCAAAATGACCGCCAGATTTTCATGTTGAGTCACTTAGGCACACCCATTTTTGCGTTATTCGTCAACACTACTACGTTGCATTTGATTTTCGAAAGCAGGATAGTTGTACAAGAATAGCAGAATAGTTGCCACAGTATTATAAGACAGTAATATTTCATTAACTAAAGAATGAAAATATTATTATTGATAAAGATAATAAGCAAATTAGGCAAATGTAGTCAACTAAATATTGTGAATTTTTGGACGGACTTTTCTCATAAAGCACCAAATCTCACATGGAATTAGACCTGGCGTTGGGAGAGCAATGAGATATGGAGTCATTTCGTACCAGGTTAATGTAGGCCATAACGACCATTTTTCAAGATGGCTGCCATGAGGCACGGCTGTTTATGACCGTTTCATTATCTTCCTCGGAATATTATCGCCACCTCTTAAACGAGATAACTAAACATTTCCACAGTTAGATAGTTAAATGCGAGCAGATTTACCTCGGTGGCTCAGGTGACATAGTCTTGTCGGGATGGCTACTCGAGCGACTTATAATTTTGATTTTATTTCTTTTCTTGGATTTGTACGGTTCTATATGATAGAGCTTTATTACATGAGGTTATGTAAATAGTACGCTTTCATGTAATCAAAACGCGAAGAATTACGTTGAAAGAAATACATCATTGAAAAACACTTTTTTTTATATTTGCACTAGAATCCAAATATTTTTTAACAGGAGGTTGGGCTGAATATGCTTATAGCGTGTCTAACTGGATCCATTAAAAAAAACGTTGTGGTATAAAGAAGTTGTTCTCATTCGAAAATTTGAAATCCAGAAAAAATATTCGTGTTCCCTTTATGCTCTCTTCTACGGTCATTTCAACCTCAATAAGTATGCATTTTTGTGGGTCGCCATGAGCACCATTTTGAAAGTACCGATGGCGTTTTGAATCAAACAAACGAGCTGTATAACCCTGAAATGAAAAGCTAAAGAGATGGAGAGAGAGAGAGAATATATCCACTCTTATCTTCCCGAGTTTCTGGAGGATGCCATTAAATGGGGACAGATAGGATTGAAAAATCTTGAATGCTAAGATAAGCTCTACCTCTAGTGCATATCATTTGATGTGAACACAGCATGGTTTGTTCCCATTGGCAATATCTCTTTCACAGCGGACGGAATCAGCTGGCGTTCATATCGATTTGACTACAACAGGCCCTTGTCCATATAAATCATGTTCTAATTACTATGCGAATAAGGGGATGTCGTTATAGAGATGCCCCACAAGTGGCTTCAACTTAGTGATTTCAATTTGGAGATGGGTGAATGGTGTATAGGACCACAAAATCATGCAGCAATCTGGCCGTTTAATATTTTTCACTTATAATTTTGGTTAGCTACGTTCACCACATAAAGACATACGCTCTTCAACTTGAAAATTTCTTTCGAGAGACCATTGCTCAAAAAAACTTATCATGTTTCGCATATTCCAGCTTATGCCCATGCACTTTCTCATCAGGGTCGACGTATATGTTTTGAGCGAAATATGTCTAAAAGCCTATTAAGTATACGTAATATCCTGTATATTTTAAATCTATGTCTGTACATCTATATCTAGATGTATATATTGATTTAATAGTAGTGAAGTAAACTGTGAACTGTGGGTCGGTACAAGATATTGTGCTTATGTGACGAGTTCAATCACGTCGCAAACCATTACTACAGTAACTAGTTAAGTTCTTATAGGTTGCCATCTTCAATCAAGATTTCTTGAGTTTGGTTATTAATACCATTCATCTTTTAAAATGCTATAGCAGGCAAGTCCCTTGCATTACGTTTCGTAACTAATCCGTTGCTCAAGGGGTCGTTTAAGCACTTTGTGTGTTTTGCAAATTTCCATTGTGTTTGAATCACATAAAGATCGTGTTGTCTTGTCAGCATCATTTAATGTTTTCCCCGCTTTGATGACCTCATCAGTGACGATAATTCAAAATCGAAAAATGTGTAGCTTTCAACTTCCTGGCTTTGGACTACCGTAACGTCGTTGCATTATTGTGTTAGGTAAACTATACGGATATACGCTTCGAAACATCGACCATTCCATTGTATGCCCTCTGGTTTCTGTTATGTCAGATGATGCGAGTTCACATTAGCATTCGATCATTCCATTGTATATAATCTGTGTCTCTTTTATTCCAGGGGACGGAAGTTCAACTGAGAAGTGTAGTTTGTCTTTTCTGTAATACAGTTAGTTCTATCAGGCCATGCGTTTCTATTTTCCAGATTCTAAGATATATTCACATGATGTGGGCAGGTATATAACCGTACCACCAAGACGGTACAGATGAAATGCTATATGCAGATTGTAATCTTGTAACGCATATAAGGGAAGTGGGAAGAGGAGCAGACATACTGACTGCGTCACATGACTTCACAGAATAGTCCTCTGGTTAACCTATTCTAAAGCACGATTAGTGATATGTGTTGTATCTCAGGTACGCTTTTATGGTACCTGTTCATGTGGCAACTTGGATGATATGACCACACGGCCCCTAGCACCGGCATAAGCGGTATTAGATACAAATCTAGAGAGCTATGATGGAAATGCTCTGACAACTCGATACAAATCTCTGATGTACTCTGACAACTCGTATACTGGTAATTGGTGAGCTGTTTCGCTGTGACAGCTCGTATATTGGAGATTAGTGAGCTGTATCGTCGTCAGATGTAAATGACGGCATTTAACACAAAAGACTAGTCTGTAAGGCCCGATGTCGACCCAGCATCAACTTCCTACAAGTGCCAACATATATCAAAGACCAAAAGGTCTGTACAGGGGGCGGGCCTCGCGGACGAAACGTCCACCAGCAGAATCTCGCCATATACAGGAAAAAATTACAACACATATAAGGGAAGTGGGAAGAGGTGCCGATGAGAACGTGAACTTACATACACTTGAAGATTCTTGGAGACAATTGAGTACGTATGGATCCCCCTATAGCATAATTATAATTTAGTACTTGTGTGGATCGGAAATGTCCATGTTATGAGCATAATCTGGTACAATCGGGTAGTGTATGCTAAGATAAGTTTATGGAAGATTTTATTTCCAAATCAAGGTTATAACTTCGTTGGCTAATAAGATTTTTGAAAAAAAAAATGTTTTCCTGTGGTACGTCGCCAATTCGAAACCCGAGATAATGCCCTAGTATGAACTAAAATAAGGCCCAGATGGCGGCCATCTTGGAAATCCAAGGTGACCAGTAATACACCATAGCTATTGTGAAATAGTCGTCGTGCTATACCCCTATAATAACAGTGTATCAACAGGAATGATGTATATATATATATCGTGCGGTTAATGAATTATTGACTGAAATCGGGTTCAAATGGCGGCCATCTTGAAATCCGAGATGGCCGTCGTGGCCATATGACTTGTCTACCATTTATATGGGATTTCCTATCAATACTCTGACAAATGACCAACAAAAATATTGCCAAACAGATAAACCAGAGCAGGATTTTCGATGATAATATGGGCTATATTTTGAAAAATGGCCGCTGTGACCTACATAGGAAAAGTTCGCGGTGGCTCCATATCCAGAAATGCTTACCAGGTCACGATGTATTGTACCTCTATGCCAAATTGTATGCTTTTATGGAAAAAGGCACAATTTTTTCACATATTGACTGGACTAAGAACAGTCGATCTTGACACGGCGTTTTGAAATCAACAACGGTCGCGCATTGTTGAACACGATATGCTTATTCCACCGTACCATCCTCAGTCACATGATCATAAAGTCCCCATTTTATTCAAATCAGACATTCGGTATAATAAATCAACTATTGCATGTTATAGAGTGGGACATCACGATTTGTCAGCTCTCGACAAGTGATGTACAACGAGCGCTTTGTACATCACTTGTCTCGAGCTGACAAATCGTGATGTCCCACTCTATAACATGCAATAATTGTATAATATACCATGGTACAAAATAATTATAGGATGCCTGTAAACATTTTGTACCATGGTATAAAATCGCTAAGCCTGCCATAATTCGTATCATGGTACAAAATATTTACAGGCATCCTATAATTATTTTGTACCATGGTATAAAATCGCCAACCCTGCCATAATTCGTATCATAGGATGCCTGTAAATAATATATACCATGATACAAATTAATTTAGCTGTACGTCGTAAATAGCTCGATGTCTTATCAAGAATATTAAATCCCACCAATGAGTAAACTTGTAACAAGCGTAGACATATGGTGTAAAAGTGTTGGAGTTTTGTCAGACTCAAAATTTTGTAATCTTAAAACCGGAATACTGCAGTGGCACATTGTTATATTGTATATTTCTGGGAATTCTTAGTCTCTTGATAACAAATTGGTATAACGTTCAACTCCTTTTGGTACGGTAGCGTATGTAGCTAACATATGAGCTACTGGAGACAGATGTGTGAAAGTGTTGATCAGAAACACACCTTGAACATTGTAGTACCATATTCTGTTACATTGTATATATTTCTGGTATATCGTCGTCTCTTCTGTAAATCTGTATGTGACGTCAAGGGAGAGAGAGAGAGAGAGAATTGAGGTTTAACGTTGCGTTCAGCAATATTTCAGCTATGTAGCGACTGGTGAGTACGTGAGTGAGTGAGTGAGTAGGATTTAACGTCGTTTTCAACATTTTTTTCAGTCATATCACGGCGGTGCTTACATGTGCCAGAGCACGAGAGTGTCCACAGTTCCTATTATCCTGGACACTGATCAACCCAGCAAGTACAGCACCCAGTCACCATTCAAGTATTGGCCAAGCTCAACGTTGCTTAACTTCGGTGATCTGACGAGAACCGGTGTGCCCAACGTGATATACGCCGTACAATATAGCGACAATATGTATGTGACGTCAAACTCCTATAGGAATGTCTGTTTTATATTCGCTACTGGAGACAGATCAACCCTAGTAGTAAGTAACTGACCATATATACACACCTACAGAATTACGGTGCTCGGTCTGACTCACTTACAAGCGTCTAGTCCGTCATTCATAATCCAGCCGTCGTCCATTAGAGAATATCCGCGTCCATAATCCAAAGACCTATTCCATTTCCATATAACAGTATTAGCACCAAATTCAAAAAGACAAAAGTATACATAAACATAGGCTTGTTTCCTGCAAGAGAGAAGCGGTCAACAGTTTTCAATGATGCCGGCAAGACATCATGATGTTCCAAAATATCAAATCCGTATCGCTGATCAGTATTCTTAATCCATAATATTCGTTATAGAGTCGTCATCTAAAAATGATGTACCTCAGCCACGCTTTGATTGTGACTGTTCATATGAGTACCATGAGGATCTTGAAGTACATGGGTTCATACGGCCCCTAGCCCCGGGTTAAGCGGAATTAGACACAAGTTACGAAACGTAGCGCCATAGATCTTGCACGCTACGTTCGTATTTTGCTATCAGCATGCGATATGTATCGCCAAATTTGAGAAACTTTGAGTGGAGGCGCTTGGTGGAATAGCCCTGTTTTATAAGTTTCTGCAACAATGTTTTGTGACGTTGATTAAAATCATCTTGATCTGTCTCCAGTAGCGGATATGCTAACTACATACACTCCTAAGAGGAGTTTGACGTTACATACAAATTTATTACTAAGACACGGCGATAAATATTCCCAGAAATATACAATGTAACATAATATCCCACCACATTGCTCCAGTTTTAAGATTAAAAAATTATGAATCTGACAAAACTTCAGGAAGCCGTAGGTGTGTTTCTGATCAAAATTTTTACACTGAGCCATCTTTCGTGTACATTTTCCGCCGAATCGACAGATGGGAGGAGACTAAAGCTCTGCACCAACTTTGTAAAATCTCATATCATTGGCGGAAAGAACCAGAAAGCCGTATTTACGACTTACGGCTAAATTAATTTGTACAATGATATCTATTATTTACAGGCATCCTATGAATACGATTTATGGCAGGCTTGGCGATTTATACCATGGTACAAAATAATTATAGGATTGCTATGAATATTTTGTACCATGGTATATATTATTTAATACCGTGGTATAAAATGGCGAATTGTGGCAGGATTGGCCAACCATAGACTTGACTATTTCTATATAGTCACTCTACCGGTACTGAAGAAATATTAGATTTTTCGTTGTCATGGTTAATAAAACACGACTGTTACATTTATTGGAATATTGAATGAAAATCCAACATATTCAATTATAGAATGTAAAAGTCGAATTTGTTGAAATTATGGGATATCACGTTTTGATTTCACTAACCAATCAAAATTCAGGTTACAGGCGTATTTTGGCCTGGCTGCTGGACTTATGTAACTGAACCCAGTTAGCAGATCGGTGACCGATTTTTGACCACCGAACGTTCATTTTGTCCAAATTAAACAATAGTTTGATACTGGCTAAACCTTGGATCTTTAGCTCTATATATAAGCATATGTGCGAGTTTAGGAATTTCAACGCTGGAATACACGGTAAACAGAGAACAACGCTAAGGCACACAGCGTATATCAGGCCCGCAAAACAAGAGATTTGGGTGGGGGGGCGGGGGTATTAGGGTGAAGTGTCGAAATATGGGGTCTCTATATATAACCCCATGCTTTATATAAATAAACATTTATATAAAGCATGGGGTTATATATATTTCGACATAAATAAACATTTATATAAAGCATGGGGTTATATATAGAGACCCCATATTTCGACACTTCACCCTAATACCACACACTCATCCCCCCCACCCCAAATCTCTTGTTTTGCGGGCCTGTGCAGCGTATGGAAGCCGTCTGCCCCAGATATGACCATATTTCGCCTGGAGACGTTATCGTTGCAAATTACAAGTGTTCGTGCAGGCGATAACTACATTGTATGTGCACTTGCTCGGCTGTGGTTGCATCATATAACCAATGAACTATAACGACGTGTGTGCGTGTTAAATGTGTACGGAACATTCGAATGTAGAAAAAAAAGATTAGGTCACAAAATACAAAATTTCTAAGTTGCAAAGTGTGATTCGCGGAGTGATGCAGATTCCACGGTGCATGGGTTCAAAACGAGATCGGGACCCAAGCCTCTGGAAACACGGCTTCTATTGGCTTATAAAAGGACCAATGACAATTGAGTATGTAATTGGATACATTAACATTCAATGTTTGCAATATATATATGCAATCTTTGTGAAATATATATTCGATCGTTCACTTAATATATTCAATCTTTTCTCATTCATTGGATAATTCAAGATAAAAACATCTGATTTTGTATACATTTTGAATATAACAAGCGCTGGATGAGCGCAAAGACCTCCGTCGAGGCAACAGGGTCCGTAGCGTAATACATCACTGAATAACATACGGTCGGATGCCAAGCTCAATTTTGCATTTGTTGGACGTTAGCTTCATCAATGGTAATTAATCTGGGATTGAGGGTTCCTCACTAGCATGTCCAGACAGGGATGTGAAAGTCACATTCCCAGCAAATAATTTGTGTTTGATTTGACGTGCTTGAAATATTGGGGTATGGAATAGAGTATATTGATGGAAAACCTGGAAAAGTGCTTGAGACATTAGGCCCCATCCCACCCATACCTCCCCATGAGAGGATCCCCTCACCCAAATCAACACGTTAGCGACAGAAATGAGACCCTGTGTGCCTAGTTGTACCAACTTGCTTGTGATTTTGTGCTATAGGCCCAACACAGCAACACCTCATATTTTGTATGTGTACAGTATAGCATCATCATTGATGAGAGAATGCTCTTCAAAACACACCTGATTTTACCGACACTTCGTTCTGATCTGTCTCAACATCATATGGTGAGGATTCAATGCGCTCGGTATAATTTTGTATACTGGTGTTACAGGTCACCTTCGCCTTCACCTTACTGTATCAATGACCATGGACTTGTACATATATCACATTCACATTGAATGGTGATGGCTGATGAGAATATTGTCCCTATGGAACAAATGACTGGATTCCACGCAGCAAATATTTATTGTGTAACAATGAGAAGAAAATTAATTGTATAAACATTCCAAGCCTCATTGAACACAAGCCGCACCATACTTGATATGAATATAACGCGCGTACATTAGCTCCCTTGGACGTCGCTTAGTTAAATATGGACAGACTCGCAAAAATCTCAAAATTTTCAAAAGCCACAAAAATGCCCTCAGCTTGTACAGAGTAAGTAAAAATACTTATGTACAACTTGATGTTTAGAAATGACTGTGTTGAGCGGTTCTATTCCCAACTTCTCTTTTATTCTATGTCATAGAGGACAGGGTTTGGTAGATAATTAAAAACTGTATTAACTCGGCTTCACATTTTAGAGAATGACTTTAATTGAGCCAAAGATGAAAGAGAAATACACTTATAAAAAAATCTATTTAAAAAAATATATGTTTATATTAATTTCCATAATTTATTGAAAAAAACTATACGTAGACTTCGATCACCCAATATCACACAGGCCAGGCAACTGTGAGAACAAGTGAAAGATACCCATCGAGTTGAGCGGATTTGCAAATAAACAACAACAAAAAATTGCACTTTGTGCCTCACGAGGCCCTTCTCCATAGAGTGCATGCCAGTTATTTTTCTAGACTACAACAACAACAGTTTTTGCCTGTATCACAGTCCGAGCTTCCGATTACCTTTCAACCTTACCCAGACGACGGATAATTTTTGACAGATTGTCCGGCTAGGTTGTTGATCGGATTCACAGATCATGAATTCCACCGTGACGGAATCACCGTTGGGAAGACTTTTTCTTTATTTAAAGTCATGTACTCGGAAGTTCCGTGGTCATACCCATGTAGTTTCAAGTTTAGTTTGCTATTCTATATGACATCTGTTTACGGATCCATGAAAAATCTACAGATGATCCAGCATTTTCAGTAAATCATGCTTCGAAATGTTCGTGACGGAATCACCTGAAACGGACATGACTCTTGACTAGTGTTGCTTGTATATTTTTTTGCTGCTCTGTTTCAGTCTGACTATTCTTATATGACATCTCTTACTAACATACGACGCGACTGGATCATCCCAGGGGTTAAATCTAGTCCGTGACGGAATCGACAAAAAATCGTGATGGAATCACGAGTGCGCTTTTTAAATCTTATCGGTAAAAGTGCTTTATTAATTACACATTTTCTTCAAAAAAATATTCCTAGAGTAAATTTATCTCTTCTACTTAGAAAATTAAAACTCTGACCTCTTATTTTTACTAAGGTATACAGCTCCCGCCACATGCATATCTTTTCTGCAGATGTTTCAAAATAGTATAGTTTTCAGTAAAGTGCCATTTTTCTTCTTTGACAATTTAGAATTTCCTGAGTTCTTCATGTTAAAAAATTGCGGGAAAAATATTTCGCTATTAAAACACATCTTCTCTATTATTGGCTTGTTCCCGGGGATCATAGGAAACGTATAGAGCAAACAGCATGCTAATATAGGGTCTACGACAGAATGTGGAGTGAATTTTATGCGAAAAAGGGCTGTTTAGCAATGTCCGCTTTTCCGTGGAATTCATGAGCGCACGATTGAAGTATCATGGGAAGATATATATTTCCAGTCGCTATCTCCCCCCCCCCCCATCTTCAAACAAAAGGAAAAGAAAAAGCTGAGAGAGCGCCTCGTGAGGCAGAGTTATTTTTCCAGACTACAACAACAACAGTTTTTGCCTGTATCACAGTTCGAGCTTCCGATGACCCTTCAACCTTACCCAGACGACGGATAATTTTTGACAGATTATCCGGCTAGGTTGTTGATCGGATTCACAGATAACGATTGAAGCATGGGAAGATATATTTTTTCAGTCGCTATCTCCCCAACCCTCACCCCCCCCCCCCAACTAAAAAAAAAAGAAAAGAAAAAGCCGAGAGAGTTCTTCGGAGTTTTAAGTTTTTGATCTCTGACTTTGAATTTGACTTAATTCTCACTTCCGATTCGCATCCTGGTGAATGACACTCGCCCTTTATCTTTTTGCCGATTCAGAGATTCTCGAGGAAGTTTCCAATTATACTATCTGGAATGCGAGTTTTTCTTTCGTGAAAATTTACTTTTTATGAAAGCGCAGGTTTGTCTTCGTCGCATACCGGCCATCTGTACCAGCGCGAAGCTATAGATAAGATAAGATAAGATAACTTTATTGACACTAAAACACAGTCACATGGCTGGTTATATGGTCATTTGGCACAAAAGGACGAAAATACAACTGTCAGTGTGAAACAATAATATTTAACAAACAGGTTGAAGTATGTAATACCGTATATACGTATAGCAGTTACCAGTTGGACTAGCTGAAGTATAGATAGGCCTATACACATATTTCCAAGGAACTAATAAGTTTCAGTCTTCCGCAAGTTCTCACATAGTATCAGGTATTTGGCAGTGAGGGTCAAAATAGATTTGGAGATACTCCCAAGTACCAATTTAATCTTTTCCTTTTTGTGTAACTTTGAGAAGTATGGAAACATTTTCTGTATTGTATTAATGAATGGCACTCGTATATCCTTATAGCTTTGACATTCAAATAAGACATGGTATTCATCCTCGATAGATTGACATGAACAATGTGTACACAAGCGCTCAGTTCTAGTTATATTCTTGTATCGGCCAATTTCTATTTCTAATTTATGTGCACTAATTCTGTAGCGGCAGAGAACACTTCTTAATTCCTTGGAAACGACAAGATCCACATAACTGGCACGGTTAAACGAAGAAGTCATTAAAGACAGAACTGTAAGTTTATCAGACGAGTGGATAGCAGATAGTATATCCTGCATTGCAAGTATAAGTACACGCGCGAATTTAGTACCCTCGAATAAAGAGACCCGGTGGAAGCGCTGCAAAGGATACACACCTTTTGTGACGTAAGCATTCATTTGTGTCCAAAGAAAAGATTCAAGATTTCGTCGGGGACCATGACGATCCCTATTGGAAATACTATGAGTCGTGGGTTCCCCATATGACAATTATTTGGCGGGAGATTTCACGTTGCGCTCCTAGACCTCCGTCTGATCGACGGAGGTAAAAATAACTAACAGATTCAGATTTCTTTATTTGTACATATACGCCCACGTGGGGCCGGGTACAACAACAAATTAATAAGTAACTGACCTAAATACATTCAAATAGATAAAGGCTATAACTCTCAGTTATATTACAAAGACTGTTCAAGGGACAGGAGTCTTGCTTGAATGTAATACACGCTTCTTTTCAAAGCAGCAATAAACGAAGCATCCCACGGCAGGAGCAGCTGCAATAACAAGATATAATATTGCAACATTTCGCCTTCCATAGGCTAGCCTATATTATGTATATTCAAGGTCGTTAACGCCGGATGCGTTGATACATGTAGTTCCTGAATGACCTGCAGGTATACATACGGCCTACGATAGGTCTGCAGCGTTTCAACAGAAATATTGCAGTTGGCAGCTGAATCTATTCTTCAAAATGTGTTTGCAGATATTGTCTGGTTGAGTGCGACTGGAATCATTAGGTCGAGGGCTTATACTTTAGCTGATTGGTTCTGTCAGGGTCATGGAGATCCCAGTTTTCGTAAATATTTATCCCAAACCGGAAATCTCCTGTCTTCACTTTCTCCTACATCCCGTTCAAATCTGTGAACACTACATGGCCTGGGCGATTTGAGGCCTGCCCAAGATTTGTGAGGGTCCATTTCTCTCCCGCCCTCCCCCTAAATATTTTTCTTACTCCTTGAGCTGGGGTCTGACACTAGGCAGTGAAATGATGTCGTCAAGAAGTATCCGTTTGACTTTGTGACAATACTTCATGTATAGAATGGGCGTTGCCTTGGTCATGGTGCCCAAGGCCATACGCTAATGTGCATTTCTTCAGTGAGTTGACTCATATTTCATTAATGTTTCCCTAATTGAAGATGGAGACAGTGTGCCGGAATTGACTGAAAGAATGCTTTCGACTGTTTGAAGAATGGGGGATATAATATTCATAATTTTAGCTAAGCAGGCATTCATCCCTCATAACAATGGTCACTTTTGTTCATCTTAGAAATAAACACATACACAAAGTTTTGTCTATAGAGATGAAGACTATATATTTATAGATTTTGTTTTCACATTCTGTTTTATAAATTCAATATTAGAAGTATTCAACTCGTAGCCGAAATTGGAGAAAACAGTGAAAATATTACACCATTTCACCTTTAAAAATGGCCACCGCCTGACAGAATTTGGTCACAATTTCTTTGACTCTTCCGTAAATTCAATGATGGCAAGTTATATGCTGTTTTATATCATATCGTACTTGATTTGTACAGAACTTAATTGTGCTTTGATTTGCTAAGCTTATGTAAACAATTTATTAAAAAATCGCCTGCTATACCTACTGAAACTTCCCACAATATATCTTGGAGTAGTCAAGATCGATACATCTTTATTATTTTTTTAATTCAAGATTGCCGCTTTGACAACGTCATTCACACTGATATTCTAAAAAAAAATTATGGTAGTATTAGTAGTATAGATAGGGCAGATCTCTTAGCATTTGACCTTTGACCCAGGAGGGCCCATCTATCGCCCCTCTTCACACCTAAAATGGCATCTTTCTCTACTAGTCATCGAATGCGCATACACATCATCACCTAACTTCCGGTAAAAACTACACCAATCGTAGTCTACACTCCGAAAACTTCAAGAAGGTACCCTGCACTCTAGAGCATGTATGACCCCTAGCTCGCCCAAACACTCCACAGTGTAAATGACCTTTCTCTGCGCGTTTCCTACTATTGATGGCGTCACCGATGACGTCATTTATCTCAATCGCCTGCTATGGGGTCATGCCAGGGCCCACCACTACCACATCTCGAAAACCCAACTTTTCGGCGACACCATTATGAACCATTTTGACTTACCCATGATCCCCTGGTGGGAGGGCGGGTATGCAAATGGTTGATTCGAGATTACCCCAATATTATAGGCCAATCAAGTCACTGACCGTCAGCTATTCATGTTTCGTGGTTTCGGATATAGTATAGAGACTCTCCTCCCCCTTCCCAGACCTGATAGTCTCTGTTCCCCATTGTTGCACGTATTTATCGCTCTTCTCAAGATCTTAATTGCTTTGCAGATTCAATCAGATTTAATCGTAGGTGAGCTGGCGGTATTTCGTGGTTTTGGTACTACTACTTTCAAACAGAACATTTGGACAAGCTCTTCCTCCCCCCCCCCCCCCCCCCACCCCCGCGCTCTCCCCCTTCTTCTCTTCCAATCAAGTTGAAACAGGATATCTTTGCCTTGTCAATGACTTTGGGAACGAAGAAGCCGTAGCTCTATATAAAAATCGAGAGTATTCCGTATGACTCAATCCAGTAGGATTAATGACTCCGTAATTAACCTGGAATGTTATATTTATTTGAAAAGCACATTTATTTATTCGTTGATTGGTTAGTTCGTTCGTTCGTTTACTAAACCCTTTTGCCCGTTACTGATAGATCATCAATGTGAAGTTCCTTCATGTTCGAATGCTTTGCTGGCGGTATACACTTTCTTATCGCTGACTGTATTGCTGGTGTCATGGTGCCGCCATGTTGTTGTCCAGCTAATAAACTAGAATGTTCATGTAGGATTTTCTCCATCTACAACCAATACAGGTCTATACAATGTTCAAAACACAACTCTTGTCCCACAAAGTCTTGCTGGCTTCTTTCTACAAAAAAAGAATTTCTACATTGTCACAATGACCCCCTGTTCATCCACAATGGGTTTCGCCAGCTCGAACTGACGCCAGGTGGCTACGTGTGCCAAGAGGTAACTGGCGCATGCCCATGTCGTTTTTCTGGACGTCACAAAGGCAATGTCACAATGTAACGACGTTATAATTGTTCGTTTTATGATATCACGTCTACTTTATCTGCTGAAGCACTAGCACCACCTCGTGTGGCTGGCGATCCCCATTAGGTCAGCATGACCCGCGAGAAATTTGGTGGAAAAAATTATGCATATTTTTCGGAGAGTATGGATCTTCCCTCTAATAGGGCTTGATCATTTGAAACATGCATATTTAACGATATAATAGGCGGGGTATAAAATAGACCAATTGTGCAAAACGACTTCCACTCATTACTCGGATAGAATCACATGAGCTCGTTACCGTTATTAATTGGTTAATTATGTTGATTACATGGGGGAGGGGGTCGAGGTAGGGAATAAATGGAGAAGGGAGGTCAATCAAGTCGGAGCCGTCACCTCACCACGCTCACAAACCTCTTGTTTTATATCCCCTTGTCTTCGAAAAGCGAATAAACTTCCCTTTTAACAGATCGCGAAATGGTTAAAACGCATATATCATACTTTACCTTCTCCCGGTCTGGCCTATTTATGCAAAAAAAAGTCCATTTACTCGCCAAATTTTAACCGATATTTACAGACTGACCAAAATCTCCATGATCCTCTCGCCACAGTGCCCGAGAACGGGCGAGACTTCCTCGCCAGGCCCGAGTTCGTCGCGAGCCGTCAGTCGTTATGCCCGTGGTGGCTGCAAGGGCAGCAGTCTTTCCCTGATGTTTGAAAAGATTTGCCGCTTTTCTGATTAGAAACGTTTTTCCAGTACCTGCCTGTCCCTGGATAATGATATTGTGTCCTGCGAGACAGGCAGTCTCAGTTTGCTTGCTCTCGTCTTCGGCCATTATGGTCTCAAATCAACTGATACCAGCTGATAGTTGGCTCGCGACGAACCCTGGCGAGGAAGTCTCGCTCGTTCTCGGGCACTGTGGCGAGAGGAATTATCGAGATTTTGGTCAGTCTCGAAATATCGGTTGAAATTTGGCGGATAAATGGACTTTTTGCATATCGGGAGAAGGTAAAGATATATGCGTTTGAACCATTTCTCGATCTGTTGAAAGGGAAGTTTATTCACTTTTCGAAGACAAGGGGATATAAAACAAGAGGTTTGTGAGCGTGGTGAGGTGACGGCTCCGACTTGATTTATTCACTACATCGACCCCCCTATAATCAAGCTAATTCACCAATTAATAACGGTAACGAGCCCCTGTGGATAGAATGTCATGAAATATTCTATTGAATTATTCACGGCGTGTCATCAGGACTCCATTGCAAATGTTTTAATGATTTCGTCATGCTTTATTGCAGATCAGAGTTATTTCACAATATACCACGATGGCCGAGAAAAGCTCAGTCGATGTAGATGAATTCAAGACTAGTCTGACGGATACTATTGTGTCGGGTTGTACTTCATTCGGACTTGCCTTGGGCGCAGAATTGGGATTGTTTAACTTGATGCCGGATCAAAGGCAGCGATTCACTGCTAAAGATCTGGCAGATGCTGGAGATCTCAAGGAAAGGTAGGCCAAGAAATGTTTGTTCTTGCCTCTAGCTGATAGTCATTGCTCGTTAGATATATTTATTGTTAAAAGTTGTAGGAATATGGTGACCTCAAAGCCGCCTCTGTCGCGTCATTTAGAATTTTCTGGATTATCCCCCAAATTCCAGATAATTATGCAGATTAATAATCCGTCAGTTTCGAACATTGCGCGAGCTCACGATCTCCAGCGCGACTTGGCTGAAATTTTAACAACAAAAAAAACATTTCCAGTATCCGGCAACTCTGTTCAAATACCGGAAATGATTATCAGTCAAACAATCTGACGTCGCCCTCTCCGTCGCGCGTCGTGCGTCGGGTTTTATAATGTTAAAGAGATAGGCCAAAACTCGACGTCGTGTTTCAAAAGTCGACGTCGACTTTTGCCCTATCTCCTAACATTGTAAAAGTCGACGCGCGACGCGCGACGGAGAGGGCGACGTCGCCTTTCGAAACGCGACGTCGACTTTTTCCGTTGCGCGTCGACTTTTAAAAAGTCGACGCGCGACGGACATTCGCGTCGCGCGTCGCCTTTTGGTTTACAAAAGTGCGCATGTCTGGGGAGCATGTATTACTATAATGTTCACAGCTGTGATTTTCGATTCTTGTAGCTCCTGACCGGTGTTGGTAAGTTGGTGAGAATTTACTGCAAGATAGCAAGAATGACAAGATATTTTGCATGCATGGAGACTATGTACAACATAATATATTTGTTTCGCTGTCTGAAATGTTTTTTTCGCTGATTAATTTTCGAACACTGGCACCTGTATTCCACAAAATACACACCCCTCAATCGAGAGGACAATTCGCATCTATTAACTTGTCAGTGTGTTACTATTTCGCCAGACTAATATGTAAATTAAATTCAAGTTTCCAATAATGAACAAAAGCGTATGTAAGTAACTATTTTGCAGGATTAACAGTAACGACTGGAAAACAGAGGGAAAATAATTATTCGCTTGTGTAGCTCAATGGAACTGTGAGATCTTCCATTCTGGAGACATCCTGATGAATGTCTCCTGATAAAACGCGCCACGTTGCATTTTATCTCGAATCATACAACCCTTTTTAATAGTAAGGCTTTTTTTCTGACATTTTAGACTAGTGACTATATGCTGCCAAAGTAAAGGTGAGGTGTGGGGTCATTTTACTTTCGTTTTCGGCCGGAAAACAGTAAGATCCCACATTTCCTTTGAGCTACACAAGCTATTAATTAGTTTTTCTCTGTTTTCCAGTCGTTACAGTTACTCCTGCAAAACTGTTACTTACATAAGCTTTTGGTTCATTATTGGAAACTTGAATTTATTTTACGTATTAGTCCGACGAAATATGAACACGTTGACAAGCTAATAGATGCGTATTGCCCTCGCGATGGAGGGGTGTGCATTTTGTGGAGCACAGGTGCCAGTGTTCGAAAATTAATCAGCAATATAACATATATGACAGCGAAACAAATAAATTATGTGGTACATAGTCTCCATGTATGTTAAATATCTTGCCATTCTTGCTTGGTTGCAGTAAATTCTCAGCAAATTACCAACACCGGTCAGAAGGATCGGAAATCGCAGATGTGAACATTTTTTTTTTCGGTCGAAATTAACACTCCAAATCACAATACAACGAAACAATACCAGACGGAACAAGACTATATGATACGATACAATACAATAAAATGCAAAATAATTACAACACAATATATTACAATTCAACATATTACAACTCAATACATTACAAAACAATACAATTTCTAAACAATACCATGCCATACAGTACGGTGAAATATACCATAATACAACACATCACAGTACAAACACACATACACCTTTACATAAAAGAAGAAAGTTAACAAAGATTGTGAATTTTATATAATACGTTTCTACAACGTATAGTGGCAGATTTCAATTGATAATTTGATTGATAATTCATTGTGTCTCGTGAACAGTATGGAATACATGCTCCCCAGACATGCGCACTTTTGTAAACCAAAAGGCGACGCGCGACGGAAAAAGTCTACGTCGCGTTTTGAAAGGCGACGTCGCGCGTCGACTTTTACAATGTTAGGAGATAGGGCAAAAGTCGACGTCGACTTTTGAAACACGACGTCGAGTTTTGGCCTATCTTTTTAACATTATAAAACCCGACGCGCGACGGAGAGGGCGACGTCGCCTTTTAAAACGCGACGTCGACTTTTTCCGTCGCGCGTCATGCGTCGAGTTTTGATTCTTCAAAAAGGCGACGCACGACGCGCGACGCAAAAAGTCGACGTCGCGTTTTGAAAGGCGACGTCGCCCTCTCCGTCGCGCGTCGCGCGTCGACTTTTACAATGCTAAGAGGGCGAGTTTTGGCTACTTTTAACATTGTAAAAGTCGACGCGCGACGACGTCGCGTTTCACGACGTCGACTTTTCGTGTCGCGCGTCGTGCGTCGACTTTTGCAAGTCGACGCGCGAGATCAAATTGGCACAAATAGAACACCATAACCTGTTAAATGCAAGCGTCTATTCCGCTATTCAATATTCAGCCGTCGTCCATATGTCGTCCTCTGCAAAACAGCGGGTTTATCTGACTGTAATGCGGCACGGGGAACAGCCCCTACTGAGTTTTCTACGCACACGGAAGTCTCCAAGAATACCTTCTATTCTATTTCTGGTCAGTGCTCAATTAGGCCGAGAGGTTACATTTTCCCAGGTTTTTGTATGTACCGCTACTCCCAGTGCCACCTCAAGGGAGCTTACTTTTACTGACGGATACTGTCAGGGGCAGACTACTCTAATTGACAAGGGATAGCCCCACAACATAGCATTAAATACAGTACCGAAGCAGGAAAATAAAATATGTGCAGCAAACTGTGCCCACGATAACTATTGGTCATGGGCAAAGTTTGGTAATCCATGGCCTTTCCCGCGACTGTGACTGTCGTAGATAGTGGAATCTCTTCTGGCAACTTTGAGTAAGCGTATGTCACCGAAAGATAATGTTCACTATCTTCTTCGAGGAAGTTCTCATGAGCAGATTAGTCTCTGATAGATCCTTGTTTAGATTCTGGTCGAGCTGGAGCACCTGTTTCTGGTTCAAATATGTTGATCAGCGATCTGTTGTATGTCTGTAGGGTATTATTTGGTAATACCGAATATTATTCGCAGCCCTTGCTCATCTATTTGCGAATTTGAATCAAAGATCTGAGCGCATCTGTTACACGGGCACAAATCTGAGAAGATGCATTGCGGGGAAGTTTGTGTGACAATACGAAGTCATAATGCGCAAGAAATGACCCAGTTCTCGACCCTGCACCCCCCCCCCCCCCAACAAATTTCCTACACTATCTTCGAAACGACAAATTCGGGGATTTCTGTTTACATTATATGATAGAGATTGAACTCAAGATATTTTATGGGAAGACTCAGCCCCCTAGTCCAAAGAGTAAGAAAACAATTTAGCAGAGCGGGGGAGAGGGTCTGAATGGTCTGAAAAACATTTGGCACTCGTGATTCCAATTTGCATATTGTTCAGGAGTCTGTTCATTGAAATTTATTCCCTGGTGATATTTATTCCCTGGTGATAACCGAGCATTCCCGCGAAGCGATTCTACTTCCAACTCGATCTGTGTTTCACCAGCGATGACTCGTATCCGCTTCTTGGGAGGCGACAGACCCTTCCCATGATTTGGACATTGACATTGACTCTTCGATCCCGAACGGCAATCGGATATACTTGAATAATACTGGATGCATGTTTATTGTCACACATTATCGTGATGCCTCATCCAGCAAGAGTTGTTGATGAACCTGCATGTGGTATATCGTTTTGGTGAATATCTGTTCACCAGATGATGAGTTATCCAGACAGAATTTCCACTGATGTGCTACTCTTGAGTTTTTCTGCAAAATTCCTGCTTTGCTTCACTGGCTTTATGTAAACAACCCAAAGCTTTAACAGTTGAACTTTTTTTTAGATTCTGACACTTTTTAGTCGGTCCTTTGCTCTTCAAGTGCACGCTGGTATGATAAATCTTCTGACAATAGTTGTTTTTGCACTTGAGAATCTGTATTTGATGTGTGCAATCAAAATGATCTCTCTCTTATAGAGTTTTCACAGGTGAACAACTCACAGGTTGATGCAATCTTTTCGTAGACTGCAACAGATTCTGACACACTCTTCCTTTTTTCTGTCATTCACTTCTCTGATGAATGGAATACTGTTCCATAGACATCGAAATCTAGTCGAGTTACTTGTGCATCTTACCACTCTAACGATGTTTGTAGATAAATACAGATGGACAGAGCAAATGAACCACGAAGTGTTTGAAAGATAACCGAACCGATGAGTGGGGCATACATTACACTACATTCTATAACGCTTGTGTCAATAACATCGCGTTAACCGTGCATTTATTACGCGTTTTAGCACGGTTATGTGGAATCAACACCCGTCAAGGCCAAAACTCGACGTCGTCTTTCAAAAGTCGACGTCGCCTTTTGGCCTATCTTTTAGCATTGTAAAAGTCGACGGAGAGGGCGACGTCGCCTTTCAAAACGCGACGTCGACTTTTCGCGTCGCGCGTTATGCGTCGCCTTTTTGAAGAATCAAAACTCGACGCGCGACGCGCGACGGAAAAAGTCGACGTCGCGTTTTAAAAGGCCACGTCGCCCTCTCCGTCGCGCGTCGTGCGTCGGGTTTTATAATGTTAAAGAGATAGGCCAAAACTCGACGTCGTGTTTCAAAAGTCGACGTCGACTTTTGCCCTATCTCCTAACATTGTAAAAGTCGACGCGCGACGGAGAGGGCGACGTCGCCTTTCAAAATGCGACGTCGACTTTTCCCGTCGCGCGTCGACTTTTAAAAAGACGACGCGCGACGGACATTCGCGTAGCGCGTCGACTTTTGGTTTGCAAAAGTGCGCATGTCTGGGGAGCATGTATTACTATAATGTTCACAGCTGTGATTTTCGATTCTTGTAGCTCTGACCGGTGTTGGTAATTTGGTGAGAATTTACTGCAAGATAGCAAGAATGACAAGATATTTTTGCATGCATGGAGACTATGTACAACATAATATATTTGTTTCGCTGTCTGAAATGTTTTTTTTGCTGATTAATTTTCGAACACTGGTACCTGTATTCCACAAAATGCACACCCCTCAATCGAGAGGACAATTCGCATCTATTAACTTGTCAATGTGTTACTATTTCGCCAGACTAATATGTAAATTAAATTCAAGTTTCCAATAATGAACAAAAGCGTATGTAAGTAACTATTTTGCAGGATTAACAGTAACGACTGGAAAACAGAGGGAAAATAATTATTCGCTTGTGTAGCTCAATGGAACTGTGAGATCTTCCATTCTGGAGACATCCTGATGAATGTCTCCTGATAAAACGCGCCACGTTGCATTTTATCTCGAATCATACAACCCTTTTTAATAGTAAGGCTTTGTTTTCTGCTATTTTAGACGAGTGACTATATGCTGTCAAAGTAAAGGTGAGGTGTGGGGTCATTTCACTTTCGTTTTCGGCCGGAAAACAGTAAGATCCCACATTTCCTTTGAGCTACACAAGCTGTTAATTAGTTTTTCTCTGTTTTCCAGTCGTTACTGTTACTCCTGCAAAACTGTTATTTACATAAGCTTTTGGTTCATTATTGGAAACTTGAATTTATTTTACGTATTAGTCCGACGAAATATGAACACATTGACAAGCTAATAGATGCGTATTGTCCTCGCGATGGAGGGGTGTGCATTTTGTGGAACACAGGTGCCAGTGTTCGAAAATTAATCAGCAATATAACATATCTGACAGCGAAACAAATAAATTATGTGGTACATAGTCTCCATGTATGTTAAATATCTTGCCATTCTTGCTTTGTTGCAGTAAATTCTCAGCAAATTACCAACACCAGTCAGAAGGATCGGAAATCGCAGATGTGAACATTTTTTTTTCGTTCGAAATTAACACTCCAAATCACAATACAACGAAACAATACCAGACGGAACAAGACTATATGATACGATACAATACAATAAAATGCAAAATAATTACAATATATTACAATTCAACATATTACAACTCAATACATTACAAAACAACTCAATACATTACAAAACAATACAATTCTAAACGATACCATACCATACAGTACGGTGAAATATACCATAATACAACACATCACAGTACAAACACACATATACCTTTACATAAAAGAAGAAAGTTAACAAAGATTGTGAATTTTATATAATACGTTTCTACAACGTATAGTGGCAGATTTCAATTGATAATTTGATTGATAATTCAATAATGTCTCGTGAACAGTATGGAATACATGCTCCCCAGACATGCGCACTTTTGTAAACCAAAAGGCGACGCGCGACGCGAATGTCCGTCGCGCGTCGCGAGTCGACTTTTTAAAAGTCGACGCGCGACGGAAAAAGTCGACGTCGCGTTTTGAAAGGCGACGTCGCGCGTCGACTTTTACAATGTTAGGAGATAGGGCAAAAGTCGACGTCGACTTTTGAAACACGACGTCGAGTTTTGGCCTATCTCTTTAACATTATAAAACCCGACGCACGACGCGCGACGAAGAGGGCGACGTCGCCTTTTAAAACGCGACGTCGACTTTTTCCGTCGCGCGTCGAGTTTTGATTCTTCAAAAAGGCGACGCGCGACGCGAAAAGTCGACGTCGCGTTTTGAAAGGCGACGTCGCCCTCTCCGTCGCGCGTCGCGCGTCGACTTTTACAATGCTAAGAGATAGGCGACGTCGACTTTTGAAACACGACGTCGAGTTTTGGCCTATCTCTTTAACATTGTAAAAGTCGACGCGCGACGGGCGACGGAAAGGGCGACGTCGCGTTTCAAAGCACGACGTCGACTTTTCGCGTCGCGCGTCGTGCGTCGACTTTTGCAAGTCGACGCGCGAGATCAAATTGGCACAAATAGAACACCATAACCTGTTAAATGCAAGCGTCTATTCCGCTATTCAATATTCAGCCGTCGTCCATATGTCGTCCTCTGCAAAACAGCGGGTTTACCTGACTGTAATGCGGCACGGGGAACAGCCCCTACTGAGTTTTCTACGCACACGGAAGTCTCCAAGAATACCTTCTATTCTATTTCTGGTCAGTGCTCAATTGGGCCGAGAGGTTACATTTTCCCAGGTTTTTGTATGTACCGCTACTCCCAGTGCCACCTCAAGGGAGCTTACTTTTACTGACGGATACTGTCAGGGGCAGACTACTCTAATTGACAAGGGATAGCCCCACAACATAGCATTAAATACAGTACCGAAGCAGGAAAATAAAATATGTGCAGCAAACTGTGCCCACGATAACTATTGGTCATGGGCAAAGTTTGGTAATCCATGGCCTTTCCCGCGACTGTGACTGTCGTAGATAGTGGAATCTCTTCTGGCAACTTTGAGTAAGCGTATGTCACCGAAAGATAATGTTCACTATCTTCTTCGAGGAAATTCTCATGAGCAGATTAGTCTCTGATAGATCCTTGTTTAGATTCTGGTCGAGCTGGAGCACCTGTTTTTGGTTCAAATATGTTGATCAGCGATCTGTTGTATGTCTGTAGGGTATTATTTGGTAATACCGAATATTATTCGCAGCCCTTGCTCATCTATTTGCGAATTTGAATCAAAGATCTGAGCGCATCTGTTACACGGGCACAAATCTGAGAAGATGCATTGCGGGGAAGTTTGTGTGACAATACGAAGTCATAATGCGCAAGAAATGACCCAGTTCTCGACCCTGCACCCCCCCCCCCCCCAACAAATTTCCTACACTATCTTCGAAACGACAAATTCGGGGATTTCTGTTTACATTATATGATAGAGATTGAACTCAAGATATTTTATGGGAAGACTCAGCCCCCTAGTCCAAAGAGTAAGAAAACAATTTAGCAGAGCGGGGGAGAGGGTCTGAATGGTCTGAAAAACATTTGGCACTCGTGATTCCAATTTGCATATTGTTCAGGAGTCTGTTCATTGAAATTTATTCCCTGGTGATATTTATTCCCTGGTGATAACCGAGCATTCCCGCGAAGCGATTCTACTTCCAACTCGATCTGTGTTTCACCAGCGATGACTCGTATCCGCTTCTTGGGAGGCGACAGACCCTTCCCATGATTTGGACATTGACATTGACTCTTCGATCCCGAACGGCAATCGGATATACTTGAATAATACTGGATGCATGTTTATTGTCACACATTATCGTGATGCCTCATCCAGCAAGAGTTGTTGATGAACCTGCATGTGGTATATCGTTTTGGTGAATATCTGTTCACCAGATGATGAGTTATCCAGACAGAATTTCCACTGATGTGCTACTCTTGAGTTTTTCTGCAAAATTCCTGCTTTGCTTCACTGGCTTTATGTAAACAACCCAAAGCTTTAACAGTTGAACTTTTTTTTAGATTCTGACACTTTTTAGTCGGTCCTTTGCTCTTCAAGTGCACGCTGGTATGATAAATCTTCTGACAATAGTTGTTTTTGCACTTGAGAATCTGTATTTGATGTGTGCAATCAAAATGATCTCTCTCTTATAGAGTTTTCACAGGTGAACAACTCACAGGTTGATGCAATCTTTTCGTAGACTGCAACAGATTCTGACACACTCTTCCTTTTTTCTGTCATTCACTTCTCTGATGAATGGAATACTGTTCCATAGACATCGAAATCTAGTCGAGTTACTTGTGCATCTTACCACTCTAACGATGTTTGTAGATAAATACAGATGGACAGAGCAAATGAACCACGAAGTGTTTGAAAGATAACCGAACCGATGAGTGGGGCATACATTACACTACATTCTATAACGCTTGTGTCAATAACATCGCGTTAACCGTGCATTTATTACGCGTTTTAGCACGGTTATGTGGAATCAACACCCGTCAAGGCCAAAACTCGACGTCGTCTTTCAAAAGTCGACGTCGCCTTTTGGCCTATCTTTTAGCATTGTAAAAGTCGACGGAGAGGGCGACGTCGCCTTTCAAAACGCGACGTCGACTTTTCGCGTCGCGCGTTATGCGTCGCCTTTTTGAAGAATCAAAACTCGACGCGCGACGCGCGACGGAAAAAGTCGACGTCGCGTTTTAAAAGGCCACGTCGCCCTCTCCGTCGCGCGTCGTGCGTCGGGTTTTATAATGTTAAAGAGATAGGCCAAAACTCGACGTCGTGTTTCAAAAGTCGACGTCGACTTTTGCCCTATCTCCTAACATTGTAAAAGTCGACGCGCGACGGAGAGGGCGACGTCGCCTTTCAAAATGCGACGTCGACTTTTCCCGTCGCGCGTCGACTTTTAAAAAGACGACGCGCGACGGACATTCGCGTAGCGCGTCGACTTTTGGTTTGCAAAAGTGCGCATGTCTGGGGAGCATGTATTACTATAATGTTCACAGCTGTGATTTTCGATTCTTGTAGCTCCTGACCGGTGTTGGTAATTTGGTGAGAATTTACTGCAAGATAGCAAGAATGACAAGATATTTTTGCATGCATGGAGACTATGTACAACATAATATATTTGTTTCGCTGTCTGAAATGTTTTTTTTGCTGATTAATTTTCGAACACTGGTACCTGTATTCCACAAAATGCACACCCCTCAATCGAGAGGACAATTCGCATCTATTAACTTGTCAATGTGTTACTATTTCGCCAGACTAATATGTAAATTAAATTCAAGTTTCCAATAATGAACAAAAGCGTATGTAAGTAACTATTTTGCAGGATTAACAGTAACGACTGGAAAACAGAGGGAAAATAATTATTCGCTTGTGTAGCTCAATGGAACTGTGAGATCTTCCATTCTGGAGACATCCTGATGAATGTCTCCTGATAAAACGCGCCACGTTGCATTTTATCTCGAATCATACAACCCTTTTTAATAGTAAGGCTTTTTTCTGACATTTTAGACTAGTGACTATATGCTGTCAAGGTAAAGGTGAGGTGTGGGGTCATTTTACTTTCCTTTTCGGCCGGAAAACAGTAAGATCCCACATTTCCTTTGAGCTACACAAGCTATTAATTAGTTTTTCTCTGTTTTCCAGTCGTTACTGTTACTCCTGCAAAACTGTTACCTACATAAGCTTTTGGTTCATTATTGGAAACTTGAATTTATTTTACGTATTAGTCCGACGAAATATGAACACATTGACAAGCTGATAGATGCGTATTGTCCTCGCGATGGAGGGGTGTGCATTTTGTGGAACACAGGTGCCAGTGTTCGAAAATTAATCAGCAATATAACATATCTGACAGCGAAACAAATACAATATGTGGTACATAGTCTCCATGTATGTTAAATATCTTGCCATTCTTGCTTTGTTGCAGTAAATTCTCAGCAAATTACCAACACCAGTCAGAAGGATCGGAAATCGCAGATGTGAACATTTTTTTTTTTCGTTCGAAATTAACACTCCAAATCACAATACAACGAAACAATACCAGACGGAACAAGACTATATGATACGATACAATACAATAAAATGCAAAATAATTACAATACAATATATTACAATTCAACATATTACAACTCAATACATTACAAAACAATACAATTTCTAAACAATACCATGCCATACAGTACGGTGAAATATACCATAATACAACACATCACAGTACAAACACACATACACCTTTACATAAAAGAAGAAAGTTAACAAAGATTGTGAATTTTATATAATACGTTTCTACAACGTATAGTGGCAGATTTCAATTGATAATTTGATTGATAATTCAATAATGTCTCGTGAACAGTATGGAATACATGCTCCCCAGACATGCGCACTTTTGTAAACCAAAAGGCGACGCGCGACGCGAATGTCCGTCGCGCGTCGCGCGTCGACTTTTTAAAAGTCGACGCGCGACGGAAAAAGTCGACGTCGCGTTTTGAAAGGCGACGTCGCCCTTTTACAATGTTAGGAGATAGGGCGAAAGTCAACGTCGACTTTTGAAACACGACGTCGAGTTTTGGCCTATCTCTTTAACATTATAAAACCGACGCGCGACGGCGCCTTTTTCCATCGCGCGTCGCGCGTCGAGTTTTGATTCTTCAAAAAGGCGACGCACAACGCGAAAAGTCGACGTCGCGTTTTGAAAGGCGACGTCGCCCTCTCCGTCGCGCGTCGCGCGTCGACTTTTACAATGCTAAGAGATAGGCCAAAAGGCGACGTCGACTTTTGAAACACGACGTCGAGTTTTGGCCTATCTCTTTAACATTGTAAAAGTCGACTCGCGACGGAAAGGGCGACGTCGCGTTTCAAAGCACGACGTCGACTTTTCGTGTCGCGCGTCGTGCGTCGACTTTTGCAAGTCGACGCGCGAGATCAAATTGGCACAAATAGAACACCATAACCTGTTAAATGCAAGCGTCTATTCCGCTATTCAATATTCAGCCGTCGTCCATATGTCGTCCTCTGCAAAACAGCGGGTTTATCTGACTGTAATGCGGCACGGGGAACAGCCCCTACTGAGTTTTCTACGCACACGGAAGTCTCCAAGAATACCTTCTATTCTATTTCTGGTCAGTGCTCAATTAGGCCGAGAGGTTACATTTTCCCAGGTTTTTGTATGTACCGCTACTCCCAGTGCCACCTCAAGGGAGCTTACTTTTACTGACGGATACTGTCAGGGGCAGACTACTCTAATTGACAAGGGATAGCCCCACAACATAGCATTAAATACAGTACCGAAGCAGGAAAATAAAATATGTGCAGCAAACTGTGCCCACGATAACTATTGGTCATGGGCAAAGTTTGGTAATCCATGGCCTTTCCCGCGACTGTGACTGTCGTAGATAGTGGAATCTCTTCTGGCAACTTTGAGTAAGCGTATGTCACCGAAAGATAATGTTCACTATCTTCTTCGAGGAAATTCTCATGAGCAGATTAGTCTCTGATAGATCCTTGTTTAGATTCTGGTCGAGCTGGAGCACCTGTTTTTGGTTCAAATATGTTGATCAGCGATCTGTTGTATGTCTGTAGGGTATTATTTGGTAATACCGAATATTATTCGCAGCCCTTGCTCATCTATTTGCGAATTTGAATCAAAGATCTGAGCGCATCTGTTACACGGGCACAAATCTGAGAAGATGCATTGCGAGGAAGTTTGTGTGACAATACGAAGTCATAATGCGCAAGAAATGGCCCAGTTCTCGACCCTGCACCCCCAACAAATTTCCTACACTATCTTCGAAACGACAAATTCGGGGATTTCTGTTTACATTATATGGTAGAGATTGAACTCAAGATATTTTATGGGAAGACTCAGCCCCCTAGTCCAAAGAGTAAGAAAACAATTTAGCAGAGCGTGGGAGAGGGTCTGAATGGTCTGAAAAACATTTGGCACTCGTGATTCCAATTTGCATATTGTTCAGGAGTCTGTTCATTGAAATTTATTCCCTGGTGATAACCGAGCATTTTCGCGAAGCTATTCTACTTCCAACTCGATCTGTGTTTCACCAGCGATGACTCGTATCCGCTTCTTGGGAGGCGACAGACCCTTCCCTGGATTTGGACATTGCCATCGACTCCTTCGATCCCGAACGGCAATCGAATACACTTGAATAATACTGGATGCATGTTTATTGTCACACATTATCGTGATGCCTCATCCAGCAAGAGTTGTTGATGAACCTGCATGTGGTATATCGTTTTGGTGAATATCTGTTCACCAGATGATGAGTTATCCAGACAGAATTTCCACTGATTGTGCTACTCTTGAGTTTTTCTGCAAAATTCCTGCTTTGCTTCACTGGTTTTATGTAAACAACCCAAAGCTTTAACAGTTGAACTTTTTTTTGGATTCTGACACTTTTTAGTCGGTCCTTTGCTCTTCAAGTGCACTCTGGTATGATAAATCTTCTGACAATAGTTGCTTTTGCACTTGAGAATCTGTATTTGATGTGTGCAATCAAAATGATCTCTCTCTTATAGAGTTTTCACAGGTGAACAACTCACAGGTTGATGCAATCTTTTCGTAGACTGCAACAGATTCTGACGCACTCTTCCTTTTTTCTGTCATTCACTTCTCTGATGAATGGAATACTGTTCCATAGACATCGAAATCTAGTCGAGTTACTTGTGCATCTTACCACTCTAACGATGTTTGTAGATAAATACAGATGGACAGAGCAAATGAACCACGAAGTGTTTGAAAGATAACCGAACCGATGAGTGGGGCATACATTACACTACATTCTATAACGCTTGTGTCAATAACATCGCGCTAACCGTGTATTTATTACGCGTTTTAGCACGGTTATGTGGAATCAACACCCGTCAAGTGCAGGTGTTCTTTGGGATATCCCATTTCACAAGTCAGATGAGAAAAGGGACGTCTGCTTTCTTACAAGTAACAATCGAATAAAACAAACAAATAAATTACAACTGTTGTTTCCATCATGAAATTGATTAACAAAGCGACACAAATAGTCAAATATCCACGTAATTTCCACACAGCTGACGCAGCTGACAGTATCACTCCCCATTTGAGAGACATCATAAACTCGTACACTGACATTGGCACGATGCCAACCGAGACGGGAGCATCTGTGGACGATTTTTTTTTAAGAAAGGGGATAACCAAAGTTTAAAATATGTTTCAACCTTTCATTATAATCTTTGTTGATAATCAATTTGGGTAGTGGAATAGAATAGAAATAATGTTTTCATAGGCGTGCTCAATGGTCATTTTACGCACGGTTAGTGTGGGAAAGTTGATCAATTTTAGGGCAAGGGCGAATTTACAAACTTTCGCACACTAACCGTGCGTAAAATAACCATTGAGCACGCCTATGAAAACATTATTTCTTAAGTATTGAAGTTGATCTATACTGTATCCAGTGTCTGTTATTCTTGGCCGCACGACGAAGCGCTGTAATTTGCAAGGGCAATATCCATGTTCGTCAACCCGTAATCCCCAAATCACGGTTATTAATCTGCTGCGGAGAACACAGAAACCTGTTGATGTCAATCTTAGAATTCTAAAAAATATTTGAAATATTATTTTTTGTAGACAATAATAATCATATTTTTTTTGTCATTCTACATATCAGGTACGTTCGTGAATGGTTGGCCGTTATGGCATGCTCCCACATGGTGGAGATGGATACTGAGACAGAGAAGTTTTATGTACTTCCGGAAAAACGAGAGTGCCTTGTGGGCATTTTACCTTTCGTGGCTGGGGCTATGACTGCGTTTGGCGAAAGACATGAGGAACTGAAAAAATGTTTTCGTCGTGACGGCCCTGCAGGTAAATCTTGATCGAACCTTCAAAATGGCAACTAATGAAAAATACCGACATGTATCTGTCACATTGCTGGTATCATCTATCAAACGTATCTACTAATGTGGGCGAGTCACACAATTCCAAAGAGACACACAAGCGGGTCCTGACCACCACAGTACGTATTCCAATGCTATTAGAAAAGGTTGTGGGATGGCGGTTGGTGGAGGGGGAGGCATGGTAGTCATATCTGATTTTCGTATTTGTCAATGTGCCATGCCAATGATGTTGAATCTCAGAGGTTGGCGTTTTACAGATCGCCCCATCAACACACCAGCACTTCTGTTTCGTATGGGGGCATATTTGATGTAGCTGGCACTCCGACCAGGCGGTAAATGTGGTGAACCTGCGCTATTTGAAACAAGCGAGGCCCGCATGATTACTTCTGTTTCTATTTTAGGTCTTGATACAGGCAAGACACCAACATTTGGGTTGTGGTTGGACAAAGTCCGTCAATATTCCTCGAGCGCAACTCTCCAGCACACAATCCTAGGAGACTTTCCTCAGCTTCGTGAGAAACTAGGTACGATGATCGAATAAAGGCATCAAATTGTACTTTGGGTACATAGTCGTCGTCTGTAAATAATTGCATTCAGTAATCTGAAAACCTTAACCTTGAGATGTGGTACTAGATATACGTTCATAAATTTAGACCGCTGTTCGTTATTCGCGGGCACCAGTAATTCAGCGACTCATAGCAGCGCCCCCTGGCGTCAGATTTGAAATATGAATATGCAAAGATATATAGCATGACATTCTCTCTTTCTATGCAGAGTTTGGAGTTCAAAGAACTCATAATAAAAACATTAATTGCAGGCAAGCCCCTAAAAGGTGCATGAACCCCTCAGTCTGTTTTTTTTTTTAGTCAGGTAGGATCAGGGCTGCATCTAGAGTCAATTTAGTGTCGGAAAAACATATGGGCGCCCAAAACTCAAATGAAACAAAAAACGAAAGTGTTGTTGCTGTTCAATTTGAAAGGATTTCTGAAGGAAATACTCCTAGAAAAAGCTTCTGGGAGCCTCAATATCGATCCGATTGCATAGCTGGGTATTGAATTTCATGTTAATAAACCTCTGTTTTGTGATTGATCACAGGCTCTTTGCGCCGAAATTCACTTAAAAAAATTGGACCCTCAATAATGAATTATGAAAAGGAACTGGGAGTTTGGGATCGGAACCTGCAAAAAAATCCTGGATACCGTATATAACAGACTTCGGTTTCACGTGAGTGGTGTGCCGGGATTACAGCGTGCAGGAATGTGTAGCTCTGTTAGTGGCAATTTATGCATTGCACAAGTGTGATAACAAGTAAACACACTGATTGACACAGGCCCACCCTAATCATTAATTGGGGGGAGGGGGGGGGGCGGGAATGAGCTGCAGGTATGCAAACTGGTTCAAAATTGCCCCGAGTCCGGCTAAAAATGGGCTCTCCTAATCACTCGTTTTAAATTATTCCCAAGGTACAGTAACGTGTTTGGTGATAAAAATTGAAGCATTATGTTGTACCAGTTAAATGTGTGGACACAAATATGGTTCATACAAAAGTTTTAGGATAAATCATATGATGTAGAATAGAATGATTTAATAGCAAAATTAAAGTAAAATGTTGTCCTTCATTCAATGAGAATCTTGAATGGACCAGGCTTTCTTGTATCAGGGAACCTTCAAAATTCACACTGAAACATGCAACCAAGGGTTCCCGATGGGCATAGATAACAGTGCAAAAGCTAAGCCATCAATAAATAATACAAAAAAAAAAAAAAAAATCAAGAAATCATCACAGCCATCTGAAAATCTATATCATTTCATCAGTCAACATTCAGGAAGCTCTCACCAAAGTTTTGTCAGGCCCGACTTGATAGATCTGCAGATATTCAGCGGACAAGAACATGTTGATGGGCATAGATAACAGTGCAAAAGCTGGGCCATCAATAAATAAAATAAAAAAAATTAAAAATCACGAAATCATCATAGCCATCTGAAAATCTAATCATTTCATCAGTCAACATTCAGGAAGCTCTCACCAGAGTTTGGTCAGGCCCTACTTCATAGATCTGCAGATATTCAGCGGACAAGAACATGTTGACGGACGGACGCTAGGACGGACGGACGGACGGACGTACGTACATGGCAACGACAAGACCCCACAGCCCTATGGGCTGAGGGGTAAAAATACAGATTTCTATATCTGAAGAAATAATTGCTGGTCCCCTCGAATAATGAACTGCGAACTGCGAACCGCGGTCTAACTTTATGAACGTACTAGATATGTGATGAATATTCGACAATTTGGGTCGAGCTTCATGCAAGTTACTATTGTTCAGGCCTTCATATTACCACTTCTGATATTACTGAAAAGTTCTGTCTATTTCATTCTCAGAGGATGGTATAACGGTGGCTGATATTGGGAGTGGGCCCGGACAACTAGCTTCAAAGATAGCTCAGCAGTTCCCTAACACGGCCGTGTGGGCAATTGATATTGACGAGGAAATGATCCAAGTGGGCAGGAAACGAGCCGAGGAGAAACACATAAGCAATATTCGATTCGAGTGCGCGGACATTCACGATTTACCTGCCGAACTGGAGAACAAATTTGATTATGTGGTATGTACTGACACAATACATGATCTACCATCGCCGCTGAAGGCGCTGCGACAAATTAGGAAAGTGCTCAAGGACGGTGGCACGTTTAGCATGGTGGAACCAAATATGCATTCCTCGTTGAAGGACAATTTGGCCGAAGGCGGAAACGGAAATATTGATAACTATATGTTCAGTCTCTATATGTGCATGCCCCATTCCCTGAGCGTGGACGGCGGAGAGGGATGGGGACGGAGTATGGGGGAAGAGAAGGGCAGAGAATTCGTTACTCAGGCCGGATTTTCTAAGTTCTTAGTTGTTCACGGTCAAATGAATCATTTTATTTGCACAAAATGATTGATCTCGTGCTTATTATCTTTCTAGTGAGAAATTTTGCGATTTTGTGTCTAAAGCTGATCTCCATGATAACGCAAGTCATACAGCTGACATGCGCTTGTTCCCGCATGTTACTGTGCTTTCAACATGGATACCAATATCCTACATTATCCGAGGCCGTGTCGAGTGACGACTTCTTGTCAGCACGCCGACATCGTTTTCCACCAACCTTTTAATGTTGCTTTCAATACACGGATATTTAGTCGATTATTTCATCTCTCTGTTATGTGGGAGTCGTTATGGTGTCTAGAGTTTGTGTTTATCCGTTCATCTGACACTTCTTACAATCTCGTTATGGTTAGGACTCATGATGGGTTCTAATAAACCGTAACGTAGAAACGACAATGCTATGACTTTATAGTCTCAGTAAATTTTATATAGTCGGTACACATTTGTACAGGGAACATGGCAAAAACAAGCTCCAAGGAGCCTTTACGACCGACTCCTAATAACAGTAAGATCACAAAAATATAACACATATACACGCATAATAAAACATTCATATCACAGTTAGTTAGCACAGATACTATTTAACTGTTAATGAGAATCGATTAAGGGGAATAACCGGACACACAAATAATCTCATTCTCTTCCCCACCATTATGTACATCCACTCCTCCATGTACGGTGGCCCATTAGGGCCATTGTCGTTTTCTTTCGATTTCCTATGTTTTTCTTTATTTCCGAAGAAACCAACTTAATTTTCTAGGTTTTCTTTGTATTTTCCAAGAAATCAACTGAATTTTCAGTGAATTCATAGCAATATTCTGGGAAATTTCCGTCTTCAAAGAAAAACCTAGGAAATTCTTGAAAAACACCAAATATAATTTCCGCGAAGGAAATCGAAAGAAAACGACAATGGCCCTAATGGGCCACCGTACTCATGGGCCTGCTTCTGATGCTATCATAAGCATCTTTCATTTACAAACTTGCCTCAGTGTCCACTATTATGGCTTTTGTGTTTCACATCTCTTTTAGAATCAATAGCTATCCTGCATGATAGTAGATTTAAGGTTAATCAAACAGTGCGCCCTGGTATGTTCTGACTTTTTTGTATGCATTTTCAAATAATCAAAATTCCTTATATGGCAATACAATTTTGGTTTTCACTGATATGATGGCTGGCTTATGATTTAAACACCAGCCCAATTAGCGAAGCAAAACATGTTATTTGAAATACTCATTTAAACCGGTTTTATTTTTGAGAAATCGTTCCCCCGTGAAGTTGACACCCCCCCCACCACGCCACCTCATTCCTGCTCCTACGACGGATACGGTGGCCATCACTATTTTTACTCTGTATGAACGTCACAGCATTAAACTGAAAGAATATAGCGGACCTTTCATATCAGTTCAATAGTATAAATGGGCGCTGACCCCCTGGTTCCATGCTTAACAGAAGTCCATTGGTACAAATCGGTGGACAAGAATTTGAGTTCACGCAGAATACCGGTAACGTAAAAGATTTACAAAAAAAAAACAATGCAAAGAATGCTTTTTTTTCACCCCAGCGTCGCCAAGAACAATTGCTGTTATTTTTTCAGCGACGCTCTCGAAGAGCATGGCATATTCGGATTCCTGTCGAAACAACTCTGGTATGTCAACAGTTGGCCATTGGTTCCTTTGGTTACGCCAGTTTATCTGGTCGCCTTGGATATTGCGTCTAATGAAGAACGACAGGTTTTACCATCCATAGCAGTAGAAATAAAGCGTGTGTGGGCTCTAATGCAACGACTAGTGTAAACGCTCCGGGGTCGAATACTCAGATTGCCGACAAGATCTGGAAATGGCAACTTCATTTGTCTTCATTGTCTTCTCTCTCGTAACTTGTCTGACAAATGGAGGTTTTATCCTTATCGTTGGAAGGGAACGCAGCCTCAGAACGACTACGACTGTGATATTACTTTCTATGTCGGTTGCGGATCTGTTCGTTGGAGCAGTTGTCATACCTACCTCTGGTCTCCTTCCTCTTATACTACCACCACTACGGTCCGTCTATCTGTGTTTCGGTGTCAACTCTGTGTTGGTTTATTTCACGCTGGTGTCCATGTTTCACATGGTCGTGGTAGCCGCAGAAAGATTTATTTCCATTGTATATGCGTTGCGATATCCTGTCATCTTCACCTACCGTCGTTTGAAGTGGAGCCTTGTTGCCTGCTGGATTTCCCCCATAGTTTTCGCATTCTTGCCTTTGCTTCTCTGGCATAGAAGTGAGCCTCCCCAATCGCCAGGGTGGGGCAATGCGTCACGATTCCTGATTGACAACGGTAACGTCAGCAGAAACGACATCTGTGATCATCGGGATCTCATACCGTGCTCCCAGAAATTCACCCTGGCTGCTACTATAGCGATCACATTTGGATTTTTGGCTTATTTCCACGTCAGAATACTGTGGGTAGTTCTGTGCCAAATTAAGAAGCACGCAAAACCTCTCCCAACATCTGGATCGAACCCGAAACAACCTAAAGAAAACTGCAGGCCGGAAATTAGAGCTTTCTTCATGGTGATGTTTGTTGTGGATTACTTTCTCGTTTCTTGGATTCCAATTGGGCTAAAATTGTTCTTACTTTGTTTACTGCCAGACGTGGTCATCCCAAACGAGATGTCGGAATGGTTCATGCTTCTGGCGTTCCTCAATTCGGCAGCAAACCCTATTGTGTACGGCCTCGCAAAAAAAGATATTCGGTCTTACGTGTACAAGAAATTATGCCAGTCGTCACGCAGCCGGAATCTCTATATACCAACGCCCACTAGCTCTGTACAACGAAGGTAATGCGTTATTTTCCAATTGGATTAAAAAACAGAATAGCGAATGTGCGCTCAACCTGTAACAATTTGGGTCATCTATATGTGGTGAGACTGACCCTGGGATCGTGCGTATCCATTTTCTGCCTACTTTCGGCAACTATAAGAGGGAATTCCCCGGAATCAATTCCCCGGAATCAACACCATGTGATATCGTCAACCAATCAGCTAAACTCTACGGACGTAACCCCAACGTAACCCTTCCATTCGAGTCATATGCTGCCCTACTTGTTCAAACTACAGATCAATTCCAACTATTGTGTCAAATAAATCAATTTATCACGAAATTTCCCCTGGATCATACACTTAAGCCGAACCTGTGGCGTTTTACGCCAGTAACTGAAGGTAGAGTTCGTGAATCCAGCAAACAAATGAACGTTGAATGACTACAATGTGGTGGCGATCAATTTTCCCAGAAAAAATAGCTTTCTCATTCTCCTGAATCAATGTTGAGGCATTGTGAAATGGTTCAAGTTAGAATTTCAATGCATGTAGATTGTCGACTAAAGCTAAAATACGTCGAAAAATTAAATCTGATTACCGAGAAATGCATTGTGGCCGAAACATTGTGAAGAATTTTTGTTTTGCAGCATTAATTCGCTTTGTCTTTACTTCAGTTATAACGAATACTATTATAACATTTCTATAAAGTTAAACAGTTCGTTTGATATGCCTCTTACTAAACCAAATGACAATTTAACAAGGGGAAAAGAGTTGAATTCCCAGAAGTTGAAAATCGAGCGAGGACGCACGAGCGCAATGTCAACAGCCCAAACTACAGAGCTTTCAGTCGACTGAGCACCTATCGGGATCTGGAGGAGAAGGGCTGGGGCTAGATTTGTTATCTAATATTGAAAACGGTTGGGCAAAAAGCTCCAAGTGATAAATCAATTTTAAAGTCCGTTTTTAACTTCAGTTTGATGGATTATTATCGTATCACTTGAAATAAGAATGATGTTAATTACATTGCACTGTTTAAAAACTACTGTAGTCGAAGCTGTGAGTTTGTCCGAGTACATGTACATGCCGATCAATGCGATAAGGGCGGGGAAATTATCCTATCAACGACTGTCAGCACACAAGACTAAAACAGAAGTGGCGGAAAAGGCCGTTTAGCCCTACCTGGGCGGGGGGGGGGGAATATTTTCCTACATATTCTTGTAGAGCTTGACCCAAAGATATAGTGTGGGAGGTTTCAGCCCTCTAGCCTTTGCGACTTTCCGCAACCCCTCTCGCGGATAGCCAATTGTATATCATGAGAATCACCTCCACGAAGTCTAATTTTGGTTACTCTGATTATCAAATCGTAAAACTTTTCAAGAGAATGTGCTAAGTTTTGGTCAAATAATGTCAACAAGCCATTGTCAAGGGGAATGTTCTCTTTCATCTGAAAGAATTCGTTTATACTATTGCGAATTCAAACATTAATGTGATATAATTCTGGTGTCAACAGCATAAAGACAATAAGAGTCCATGCCCTTCGAACGGACATTACATTCCGCTGACTATCCTCGGGAAGCGGAGAATGGTTTAGTACCTATCCAAGGAAATTGGAGATATTGTAAACGCACCAGAAATATGTGGTGATAATAGATGTTTTGTGGAAATAACAACACTACATGAGAGGTTCGAGAGCCTATCTCAACTTGTGTTCGAACATGGAGTTAAATATAGGAGAAACAACTCTGCCAGATCAAAGTGTTCAATGTACGATTCCGCCACAGCAGGGATTCGTCGGATTAGCCTGTGTGTACTTGGGGGATTAAAGCAGATTCGGTCATGTTCGGCAGTTGTCGGATTCTATATTTAACTCCATGGTTCGGACAATTCCTCGGTAACGAACTAATGACCCCTTATATGATTCAGTCTGACTAAGGATTATTGAAGAAATTGACTCGTGTTCGACTTTGGCATGAAATAAGGAAAGAGATCCATTGACTTGAGGAAATGTCAATACGCGGATTACCACTGTTAATGTGCGACCATATGTTATAGTTAACTTTCCTATTAACTTTAACATTAAATGAGACAAAAATAACTCAAATCCCGGGAATACTTGGAATAAACCGTGACAATGCGGCAAATTTTGCAATTTCATTTCTCCAGGCAAGAAGGTCAGAATTAAGTGTGCTTAGACAGAATATAGGATAGAGATACCAGTAGTATACAGCGCGCAAGATAAGTAATATTTCACCCGGATGTAGAGGTCATAGAGGTCAATTGTGAAATATTGACCAATCAAATGCGAGAATGTAGTTTGACTGCGCTTGGTGGTGACGTCATAATTGTGGATGTGCGCGTGAGGGACTGTGGGAGGTGGGACAAGATGGCGGCTGGTTTTAGTGTCGTGTGGAAGGTGGGACAAGATGGCGGCCGGTTTTAGTGTCGTGTGGGAGGTGGGACAAGATGGCGGCCTGTTTTAGTGTCGTGTGGGAGGTGGGACAAGATTGCGGTTGGTTTTAGTGTGTTGTGTGGGAGGTGGGACAAGATGGCGGGCCGTATTTGTGTGTTTTTGTGTGTTGTGTGGGAGGTGGGACAAGATGGCGGCCGGTTTTAGTGTCGTGTGGGAGGTGGGACAAGATGGCGGCGAGTTTTAGTGTCGTGTGGGAGGGGGGACAAGATGGCGGCCTGTTTTAGTGTCGTGTGGGAGGTGGGACAAGATGGCGGTCCGTTTTAGTGTGTTGTGTGGGAGGTGGGACAAGATGGCGGCCCGTATTTGTGTGTTGTGTGGGAGGTGGGACAAGATGGCGGCCTGTTTTAGTGTGTTGTGTGGGAGGTGGGATAAGATGGCGGCCGGTTTTAGTGTGTGGGAGGTGGACGGCATGTTCGGGCATGTTCGGGCATGTTCGGGCAAAAAAAAAGTTCCGGCAAAAAAAAAAAAAAAAAAAAAAAAATGTATTCATGCGCGGTGATGCGGTTTGGCCGTGGTTTTGGCGGTGATTCGGTCTCGGGAAAAAGCTTCCGCGGAGAAAAAGTAGTCCCTAGATAAAATGGTCCGATGGGGTCGAGTGAGGTATCAAAGTGAAGGTTAGGTGAAGGAGCATCTAATGGGCTGGGTGTGGGGTTGAAATATCGTCATTCTGCGCATGCGCGGCGGCCGAAGGGTATGAAAATAGCCTTTTTGGAGCTAGGGGAGCCCCTAAGGGTCCGATGGGGTCGAGTGAGGTATCAAATTGAAGGTTAGGTGAAGGGGCATCTGATGGGCTGGGCGCGCGGTTGAACTATCGGCATTCTGCGCATGCGCGGAGGCCAAAGGGTATGAAAATAACCTTTTTGGAGCTAGGAGATTGACTACTGGTCCAGTGGGGTCGAGTGAGGTATCGATGTGAAGCATTCGTGAAGGGGCATCTGATGGGCTGGGTGTGGGGTTGAAATATCGGCATTCTGCGCATGCGCGGTGGCCCAAGGGTATGGAAATAGCGGTTTTGGAGCTAGGGAGTCCCTAATGGGCCAATGGAGTCGTATGAGGTATCAAAGTGAAGCATTCGTGAAGGGGCATCTGATGGACTGGGCGTGGGGTTGAACTATCGGCAATCTGCGCATGCGTGGTGACCCAAGGGTATGGAAATAGACGTTTTGGAGCTAGGGGAGCCCCTAATGGTCCAATGGGGTCGAGTGAGGTATCAAAGTGAAGCAATCGTGAAGGGGCATCTGATGGGCTGGATATGGGGCTGAACTATCGGCATTCTGCGCATGCGCGGTGGCCCAAGGGTATGAAAATAGCCGTGTTGGGAGCTAGGGGAGCCCCTAATGGACCAATGGGGTCGAGTGAGGTATCAAAGTGAAGCTTATGTGAAGGGGCATCTGATGGGCTGGGTGTGGGTTGAACTATCGGCATTCTGCGCATGCGCGGTGGCCCAAGTGTATGAAAATAGCCGTGTTGGGATGTAGGGGAGCCCCTAATGGACCAATGGGGTCGAATGAGGTATCTAAGTGAAGCATTCGTGAAGGGGCATCTGATGGGTTGGGTGTGCGGTAGGAATATCATTCTGCGCATGCGCAGATGCAATACGGAGGTCTCGTCCAATCAGAAGCGAGTATTTCAAATCCGTCCCAGAGCTCTCGTCCAATCAGAATCGAGTATTTTGACCCGGTGCATTATGGGACATATCCAAGATGGCGGCACGTGTGTTCAAGATGGCGGCACATCCGGTGTCGAAAACTGGCCATTTTGTCGGATGTGGTCACTTAGTGTCGAAAACTGGACCCTGTATGACGTCACTTCCGGGTTTTTCACTAAAAACTACATCCAAACATAGAAGAGTTCCTAATGTTCCCTCTTAGACGTCCGTATGTTCAATCGCCGGTGGGTTTTCCCGCCCCGCCCCAGCGCCCCGCAGCGCGAGCGCGCGCGCGAGTTCTCCGGAAGTGCGCGTCATCCCCGGCAGTGCGCGCGCGGACGCGGGTCAAAAGGTCAAAGGGTCCAATGTCCAATGAGACAATGTTGCGAGGTGTGAGTGAGTGCAAGAATGTATTCATCCGCGGTGATGCAGTCATGTCTGGCGGTGATTCGGTCTCGGGAAAAAGCTTCCTTGCCCAATGCCTACGGACTTTACCGAAGATACACGGACTTTAACGAAAAGACACGGACGTCCACGAAAAGACGCGAAGGTGAACGCCATTGTGGGAAACCTCCCACAGACAGGTCAGTACATGCATTTCTATGTTGTTCACGCATAATAAAAGGATTGATCTGTAATCTGTGTTGTTGTTGTTGTTGTTGTTGCTCCCCTTTTTTGGACTAACCCATCAGAATAGTACGTATCACGGACTACACCCGTAGAGCTACATCTGGTCTATAAAACACGTCCCTCTGCATCCCACACCTTCATTTCTACAGAGCCATGGCGGAGACCCAGCCCCATGCGACTCGCATTTTACAGTATGCCACCGTGGTGAATTCATTCACGGGTTACCGAGCAGTGGTCCGGTCCATGTTTGCAGATGGCGACGACAGCGAGGGACGACGCCAGATCCTGAACGAGTTCACAGAAGCGGTCCTCCACAGAGTGCACTCGATGGAGAGGCGTGCCATCACTCACCACTACTGGACTATTACAGCCATCCTTGATGCTCGGGCTATGGACCACGAGCGCTCACGCCGCAACCAGCACCGGCTGGTTGGCCTCATACTAGTCTGTGCCCTATTCACCCTGGCGCTGTGGTATTGACACTATAAATACCAGGGTCAGACAGAGTGTGTCATTCACCGTTCGACATTTGGACCAAGCATGTCATCCGTCCTACGAGCCATCCTCCCCCTTACACCTTACCAGGTGGGATTATACGTTTATGAAGATTATGTGACTCTGGTGGAAGATAGTGGCGGGGATTGGAGGGCGTCCCCTGAGGCTTTATCGAATACGGTGACACTACAGCGTGATGGGTGGACTAAGTTTAAACGGGTGTTGAGCGGAGAGTTAGACGGACACCTGATCCACCTGGACAAGGCCAACTACGTCTACCATACTGCGCTCTACCCACGGGTGGGACGCTACCAAGAGCCGGCTCGAAGTTTCCTCCTAACTCCCTCTCTGTGGTCAGCCTTGGAGAAAATAGGCCCCCTGGTGGACCAGTTATTTATACCCGACGATCGATCACCCCACCAATTGGCATGGGCTCATGCTATCGAACACGCACTAGATGAACCTAATGAAAAAAAGCGGATGGAGAAAATACTATATGTATAGAATGCGCAGAGGCTGGAATGACAGTGTCACCTCATGAAGCCACCCACACACACATGACGGGCCAGAACGATGAAGAAGAAGAAAAAATCCGTGATGAAGCCGCGGGGCCAATGGCTGAACCCCATGAACAACTACATGAACCCGACGACGATGCCATTGATTACCCGGCTAGACTCAGTCAGCCCAATGACATGACCACCTGATCCTTTGATCTCACGGGGTTCTCCCTATAAATACGGGAGACAGTGAAATCTGGCACCATTCACGTACTGACCATGACGGAGCATATAGTACTGGCGTATTTCAGCTTGACCCCCGAGGTTTTCCTGCACGTGTATGCGGATAAGGTCGATATCATGGAGGAGGTAGTGGGAGACACGGACCCTACACAACCGTGCCCGGCTCACATTCGTCTGTCCCGGGAGGGCTGGACCAAATTCAAACGGGTGTTGTCTGGTGAACCGGACGGCGACCTCATCCACTTGTGTCACGATGTGTGCATCCGACGCGGCCCTTTCTTTGCTCAATTGGCTCGGCTAGATGGAGGTACAGTGCATTTTACCCTTCACCCTGATCTATGGTCTGCATTGGAAGATGCCGTGGTGGATGTGGATGAAGTGCTTATCAAGCGGTCATCAGACGCGTTGGACTGGTCATTGACCATGGCCACTGTGGAAGTCCACGAAGAAAATCAGAAAGAAACTCAGGCCCAAGATATACCCGTTATAAATAAACGATAGAGCCAGGGTCCATCATCATTTTGTCACCACAAAGCGCTGGGAGAAGGTGTTGGATAACTTATACTACAGTCCCGACAGTCCGGCAGCCTATAGTGCATTGTCGGCTCTCTATCGAGCGGCCAAACCCCAGGGGGTACAACGTGCCCAAGTCCGAGATTGGTTAAGAAGACAAGACATCTATACCTTACATCGATCTGTCCGTCGCCATTTTCTACGGAACCGGGTCATCGTGGGAGGAATAGATGCCCAGTGGCAAGCGGATTTGGTGGATATGAGCGCCCTTGCCAAACACAACGATGAGAATCGGTATATCTTGACGTGCATCGATATCCTATCCAAGTATGCGTGGGTGGTACCCATCCGGACGAAAACGGGGGCAAATCTCATAGTGGCGTTCAAAGACATCTTCAAGACCGGGCGCAAACCTTTGTATTTGCAAACCGACGAAGGCACGGAATTCCTCAACAGACCGTTCCAAGCCTTTCTCAAGAAACAGAAGGTGTTTTTCTTCCATACTTACAACGAGACCAAGGCTTCCGTGGTGGAGAGGTTCAACAGGACATTCAAAGGCCGCATGTATAAATATTTCACCTATAAGAATACAAGGCGGTACATCG
>JAVTVY010009713.1:0-44206 GCA_036873755.1 Hanleya hanleyi
TCTCGAAAGATGGAAAACGACAGTAAACACCCGATGTACCGGAAGTCGAATGTGACAACCGTTGTAACATGAGAAGTTACACTACGAGGTACATCGGACTACAGAAGCCACCGAAGGAAATGATGTAGGCCTGTACACCGCATGACGAACAGGAAATGCAGAGTAAGTCGGAGCAGTGTAGGAATCAGCCGGTCTGCTACACATCGATGACGTAACCGGAACACATTACATCGATGACGTAACTGGAGAACTAAACATCGATGGTTGAACCGGAACATCATACACCGATTACGTAACAGAACATCACAAGTTGCAGCAAGCCTGTAGAAGGATGTAGTTGCCGAAGTCGAAACATGCGCAAGAACAGAAGCGGAAGTTCCGAAGATGATACCGGAAGGTATGATGTAAGAGGTTGCATGAAGATATCCGAGAAACTCGGAATAGACGTAGACCGGAAGTCATAACTGGACCCAGGCGTACGTGGTTGTAGTACCGGTTGAGAAGCTGCGGGGTGCTGACAATGGTTGCGGCAGAGCCCTATATAATCTCGGCACATTCAAAAATGAACGGTCAGATTCAGCAAAACCGTATACTGGTGTAATAGTCACCGATGACAGGAAGTGATGATATTACAGATGCAGCAGACATCTCCGTAGTTTGTGTAGACGGCGATGAGCTGGGCCGAATTGTTTATAAATTCTCCGGAAGTGACGGGTCCTTGACAGGGGGGTAGTCACAATCTCCGACTTTATCGACGAAGTTCCAGTTTGCTGAGGAAATAGTAGACACAGCAAACCGGAACAAGAGTTATTACAACCGACGACCTTACGGAAGTGGTAATAACGGAAGAAATTGCAGGCACATCTTTTCTCAATTTCTCCGGCATTGTTGTAGAAATATCTTCTGTATGACAAGGCTGTACCAAGGTGTTCGATGCAGCCGCCGATTACCATAATCTGAAATTGGAAGTAGGGAACAACATATGCGATCAAGGTCATCTCGTATCTGGATGACGAACGCCATTTTGTACCAGTTACAAACTTCACATAATCAGAAATAGTTGGAAGAATATTTATTACAACAATGAAGTGAAACGGGGTGTCATTTTAACATGAAATTACGTTAACAGACATAAGAAAAGAAGGCTCTCCGTCTCTAAAGACGAGACGGAGAACAATACAATTTCTCGGCCCGCCAGACGGGAGACGACAGAAATTCACTAGCACATGAACCGACAAGATATTTCCTTTTGTCAGAAATACGCTGACGGGACAAAGCTTATTCCTCTTACAAACTGGTCAATCCAGTTTCTCCCGACACAACGGACCCACCAAGGTGTGCCCGCAAGCCGGCTTCATAGACCACATACAACGCAGACAATGGAAGCCATTTTATTTGATTCAGACATGATTGAATACTTCCCGACGGGTGAGATTTCCAGGCCCGGTAGGCAATCCAAGAATCACAGAATCACAGTAAATCCAAGGTATTAATCCCAGGTAGAATCCGAGGTAATATCCAAGGTAAATTCCGAGGTAATGCGTGGTAAACTCAAAGTAGATCCATAGATTTTTCAGACGAAATTGAGAACACGTGTTTCCACTACGACTTGTAGAAGAAAGAAGGAAGTGACGTGGTCGGACAGATTGGATTCTGGGTACTCGCGCATGGGCACTGGGGAGCTCAGGGGATTATTTTGTTTCTGTGGTAATGTGTTACAATAGGCAATCGCGTAGGAACACGATAGCAATAAGGTATGTGAAGGTAAGTTTTACAGCGCAAGAAATCTCAATATTTTTGCCTTTTTCATCAAAAAAATGATGAAACTCAATTTTTCCAACTTTTTCATCGCACCAATTACAGAACTGAGGTTGGGCATATGTTTGGTCATATGTTTACGACACTTCTTCAGAGACCAACAAATACTGACAATTCTATTTACATGAATTATATCACAGTCAACAACATTGCTAAAATAAATCAGTGTTACGAGTGACAGGGTGCCGTGTATCATCCAACAATTGAAGGCGACATTAGCACGACGTGTCTTCTTAGAGCAACAACAACATATAGAACTGCTGCTGCATTGTTGATCAACATATAAACTTCGGCCTAAGATAGTCAGCCATTCACATGTTACATGCATGTTTTGTGCACTCCAGTACAACCACAGTTCGGCTGTTGTCAGTTAATAGGTTGTTTAGCATGACCTCATGCTGAAACATACATGCTAGATGCTATAATTATTAATTATTGAAGCTTGTGATCGAATATATAACATTCCTGTTTTACAGATTTATACACTCTGAAATACTCTCATAAATATCGCCAGAAAAAAATAGTTATGAAATAATTATTCTCTAAAGAGACATTTTAAGTTTGCTTTACTTTAATTGAAACATTATGTAAATAATTATGGTAGACAGTAAAACTCAAATGCACACACATTGTGTAAACAGAAATCAAGGGAAAAAACTCTTACTTGTGACCAATAATATTAAAGATAACTGCAGAATTTATTACCCGAATTTTTAACGCGAGGAGTCCCCTCTTATTGAAATCTTCCTTTATTTCTTTTACACTGACTGAAGATAGGGATTCTCTGTCCACGGCGACGAATTTTGTATGTCCATCGTCCTCAAGCTACGAGTATTCGTCGACAGTCTTTGTTGTCGTTGTTGTTGTTGTTGTCGGGAGTGAAGACGTGAAGCACTCGAACACTTCGCTCAAAAGCGTTTCATCAGATAAATGGATGGTTAAATGAATTGGTTGATGAGGAAACAACTGATCCATAAACTAAAACCATGATGGCTTTGGTACGCGACCGTCAAAAGTGCCGGAGTTAAAACTTTACTGCCACGTGCTTGACACGAGGGAATCCTCGCTAGAAAAGGACTGTGCCTCATTTCGAAATAGGCTTTCCCCAAGAATGTGAACCAAGATGGCGGCTCTTCAGTCGCCTTCGCGCTGACTCGCGCTGTGACGGTTCATTCGTTTTACTTAGATTTGCTTACTTATTTCTTTTACGACCAATAATTACTGATAATTAAAATACATGCGGCATTATTTATCCCCAAAATATTGATGCGGGCAGGTCATGCGAAACAACCTATCAACTGACAACTGGTATGTTGTGGGAAAAACTCAATTTTTTTCATCAAAACTCAATTTGAAATTTTCTGCAAAACTCAATATATATTGTTTTTCATCGTGGTAACCACGATGAAAAAACGACTAGAAAACCCCCTGCATGTCACATATGGCACTTTGATACGTCACATTGCGTTTTTCCCTTGCGAGTAAACCCATATTGAGTAGTCCCCCTTGGGTCCACAGGTTTCTGATGATTCACTGAGTGTTGAAATTATAATCATGTCAGATACGCCAGTTTGGTTCCAATTTTCATTTGCGACCGACAAGCCATATGGAGTAGTCACCCTTGGGTAGATAAAATATTTCCCGAAGATTCAGTCTTCAATTTTGACTCATGTCAGATACGCCAGTTTAGTATTCGGCTCCAATTTTCCTTTGCGACAGACAAAGCCATACAGAGTCGTTCCCCTTGGATAGAAAAATATATCATTTCCTCAAGATTCACTCTTCAAGTTTTAGTCATGTCAGATATGTCAGTTTGCTATTTCACTGCAATTTTCCTTCGCGACAGACAATTCAGCCATATTGAGTTGTCCCCCTTGGGTAGATTAAAATATTATTTTCCAAGATTAAATCTTAAATTTTGAGTCATGTCAGGTACGCCAGTTTGGTATTTCGCCTCCATTTTCCATTCGGGGAGAAAAGCCAGATAGAGTAGTCACCCTTGGTTCTACATGTCGAAACCTGTTTCCGAAGATTAACCTAGTCTTGAAATTATAGACATGTCAGATACGCCAGTTTGCTTTCTCATCCATTTTGTGTCTTTTGAATATTAATTTTTATACATCAGATAAGTAAGTTCATTTTACGTCTCCTATTTTACCCTGCGAAGCATACATGACAGTGAGTTGTTTGGCTCCAATTTTCCTTTGTGACGGACAAATTTTATCAGTCAAGAATGTTGTTTATGCACTTGTTTGACCTAGAAAATTTATAAGTGAATGGGTTGTATTTGATAGTTGGGGCTTGCACGTATGTGGACCATGTAAGAACCCACCGCCTTTGTTCTTTTACACATGTACTTGTTTCACCTAGAAACACTATACAGGGATGTCACTAATTTTTGAAGTAGCAGGTGGAAGGCATGGAAGTGGGCAGCCACAAGAAGTGATCGACAAGTAGTGTTTGAAGTACAGAAATTGCATGAAAAGTAGGCGACTGTTTTGGGCAGTATTTCTCATAGTATGAGGCCAAAAAGGGATGCCAGTACTTCCTTCTAATGACATCCCTGTTACATGTCAATGGCTTGTGTTTGTTGGTATGGTCTTTTCCTCAAGTTCCTTTTGGGGCGATCATTCCGGCGTTACATGTGTGACATTCAGTGGCTAATTTTCAAGACATTTCAGGCAGCCAAATGTTCAGTTTTCCTTCTACCCTAAGTGTTACCTTTGCTAGTGATAAAAGAGAGTTTAGTCTTACAATGTATACGGTCACAAGAAATGAACAACATTAAACTCAGACAGTGTTACGTGTGCGACTCATGAAATGAAAAATTTGTAGGGGTAGTCAACTCATTTGAAAAAGCCTGTGAATCCTGTGATCAAACCTCCTCTATTTTGCTCAAATATCCTGGTATGGACATTTGAGTACACCATACAAACATAGCTTGACTGTGTCTATTGAGGAATTAGATGGGCTTACAGAAATAGTGCTGTTACATGCGTGACAGTTTCACGTTACGTGCGTGACACTGTGAAAGTGCGGTACAAGTAAGTCTGATGGCTGAAGTCAGCACCCGGAAATTTTGTTAAAACAGATAGGAAGTAATTCCTCAGAAGGGTCAAATACCAAGTGTTTTTGAAGAAATTAACAATAATTTAAAGCACAATAAAATTTTAATAAGACATACAAAACATGCATGGCAAATTTAAGTTTCTGTACAAATTATAACATATCTTGTTGTTGCAGTGCATGCATTTAGTCATGTTAGTGGAAGATGTGGACCTAAATGTCTATGTAACAGTTTTGTCCTCATTGGATTAACTTTCCTTAAAATACATTGTAATACAATACATGTTGCCAGAACTCCGCGTATGTATTAGGTAATTCATTACATGTATATTGGTCACTGCTCCCTCCACATGATCACTGAATTAGCTAATACAAGACAATATCTTGGCCTATCGAACACTGGATGTGAGACTTGAACACGAGATGTACATTGTAAGACGTACTTTTCATTGACAGTCAGTGACCTCTTGTTGATATAAACATGATGACCAGAATCCATGAAGAAAATGATGTAACACAGTTTACTTCCATGATGAAGAAAAAATATTATTTTTCTTATGAGAAACTATGAAAAGATCATATTCCCCTTTACCGTCATATCTGAGAAAAAACACAGAGAATATTACCTTACATGTACGTCACACACGTAACATGCATGTTACGTACCTGACACATATGCAAAATGTCTATCAGATTAACTTACACCACCTCAATATGAAATTAAATGGTTACATGTGTGTGCAAACCTAAAGTTAAAGTTAGGACGATACAACTTTCACCAATACAAACTGGCAACTGGGGCACAAGGGTAAACTTTCGTACATACTCAATCTTTCAGGTGTCATGCACGTAACAAGAAAAGCTTCTACCCATATTTCAAGAGAATACCATTTTGGAAATGGTGCACTATGAATATATGCCAATCACTTTTCATTATGAGAAAGATTCACTTTTCAGTAGTATCTGTAGGCAAAAATTCAACATATAACGTCATCCTAATAATTGGTGCGTTACATGCGTGACAGATATTCAACAATACCATGCCTTATTTTGGGGGAAACTTAATAATTATGTTAACCTCAATCCAAGGTTAGAGGAAACCAGGTTTGCCTAAATATCGTTAAAACTTAGTCAGTGAGGAAAACTTTTACACATTTTCTATTTTTTGAGTGTCGCGCACGTAACACCAAGTTGAGGTCTACATAATAGAACATGAAGCTGCGCTACCCCTCGGCTCTGAACCCCAGCTATTATAATGTAAGGGTGTCTCTACCAATTGATCGGCTTGTGGGAAGAAATATTTACCCCTGGAATTGTTAGTGTACTTTCTTTAAAAAAAAAAAAAGTTTTCCTCCCCTTAAATTAATTTGTTTCTGGAATAAATACATACACTATAGATATACATTTGTCATATCTTGGTGAACACAACTAAAATTGCTGAAATGGAAATCATTAGAAGAGAGCCAAATTTGGGGAAACATTTAAGCGGTGGGAATATAAAATGATGTGTGGCAACTAAAAAGTGTTGTTAGGTTATGTTGTTAGCAAAACAAAAAAGTAAAACTACAAATCATGTTGTGAATAAATTTTGTTTATTATAATTACTGATAAAAAAACTTGTTAGTGGAACAAGATGAGTGCAATCATATTAGTAGAATAAGATCAATCAGGTGGGGGAATGGTTAGCAGCCCATTTTTTGGGAGGGATGAATAACTGTTAATGGAACTTTAAAGGTGAACTGCAAAGCTTTTAATTTTATCTAAATTGTTGCTTATATACATCTTGTCTTATGTGACATAACTTTTATACGTTTTTGGGGTAAATATAGTTTGCAAAATTGTACTAATAACAATATTTAAGTTATCCTGTTATAAATCCGTCTTGAAAACTTGCATCGCTTGTCTTTCTTGGTTTGTAGAACGTTATGACGTTACAGTGGCCCCCTTCATTCAAGTTTTATTCAAATGTGACGTCATGCTACGTCGGATGAATGAACGGGGACCACTATAACGTCATGACGTTCCAAAAACAACGGGAGGCAAGCGATAACGTTTTTAAAAGTTCTGGCTCTCGGTATAAGTTTTGACTTCTCATATACCCAAAATGAAACAATAACCCGCAGAACTATTACCACACATAATTGTAACAACTATAGAAGTTCTTGTTTTATGACATTTTAACAGAACATTGGAAAGCTTTTCAGTTCACCTTTAATGGAAAAAGATCAATAACTTCAATGAACGAACTGTTTACGCACCCTTTGTGGGAGATATTGACGTTAATGCGACCCAGACAGCCTTATGAAAGGAGTAATAGGTCTCTGAAACACCACACTGCACGTTTGGAATGTTTGTATAGATGTGGTCAATTGTTGTTCTAAATCAATAAATCAGTCATCCAATCAATAAATAAATGTGATAGTATACAAACATGATATAGAAATTATATGCAAACTTAACATAGGAATTAGTGGATTTTATTAGACAAGGGGCATAACTCTGCAAAATACTTTCTGACACGACTCATTTTCGATAGGCATCTAGTTCAGGTCAACAGAAACAACTGTATCACGTTAGGATGTTGTATATGGAACGGTTCTGAAATTATCACAATAACAAATCATAAATGGATTTTTATTTGTAAAAAGGGGCATAACTCTGCAAAATATTGTCCCAGATGACTCATTTTCGATAGGCTTCTGATTTACGTGAAGATAAATAGATGTAACAAGTTTGGTTGCCATGCATGAAATGGTTCTGCAGATATCGCGGTAACGGACGGACTGGCGTACGGACGGACGGACAGCCGTTCATGATGACGACAATACCTCAAGGCCAAAGTTGGCGGAGGGGTAAAAACTACCTGTTAAATATTGTAATAATGACAAACTTGATAGAATATACGGATATTCATTATCTCTTTGATGATAATGGAATTGTTTTCCACCTCACTGTTATAATCTCTAGGCAAAAAGCCACTATTTTCCCCTGAAATAAGGGAAAATTTTCCCCCATCTTTGATACCCCTCAGAAAATTAACATGGACTTCATTCTGAAAAATCACCTTTGTATCAGAAAGTACAAACACCTGGATAAATTAAAACCACAAATAGAACCAGCTACCAGACATTTAAAATGTTGATGCTTCAGGGTCATAACTGGTGTAATCGCCCCTTAGTGGTTGTTCAGCAATCTCATTGCAGGTGGAGTTTATGCACTTAAATAATTCTGTGTGCCCAGTATGCCCATGTTCGACCAGGAGAACTATGTATAGAGACCTTGTAATTTTAATTTGACTAAGGTGTGGCATCTGAGTATATGAAGCCAGAAGTGGATGAAAACTAGAAGTATGCAAGGATGTATTCAGTGTCATCTATGGCATGTTACCGGTTTTAGTGCATCCATTTGAAAACATTGCCCCCTAGCGGGAACTGGCGAACTTCCAGGGGAGACAATTTTGGAATGTTAGGCCACAACTCAGGCAGCCGCGAATGCAACTCCAGCGTCCGGAGTCGAATCGACGAAGATGGCGCAATGAATCATGGGAGTTTTGTGAGAGGCTGTGACCCTGCACCTGCATATCAATGAAAATCATCAAATTCACGGCTCGACTATGTTAACTTGTTGTGGCGATATATTTATACTTCCTGGGGAACAAAATATTGTTGACTGTTAGTCAATATATCCCTCTAATTTATCCAGGAAGTCTATTCATATGCAAATAAGCACCCAGCTGAATTGTCAGATGCGGCATTCTAAGGATATTCGTTCTTCTCACACTCTTGATGCAAACCTCCCGTCATCAATAATATTTATTCAGCGAAATTTAACCTAAGTTGATACATTTATTTAATTGAACAAGAGAACAGAATTGAGGAAGCCGAAGTGAATGAACTCATCGTCACGAGCGCAATAGCTTTCCCCTTTCGTTTTCTCTCTGGGTCAAGCCGTTACATATAATGGGGCTTGTGCTTCTAAATCTGGTAGCCAATATGACTAGCTAGTAAAATTCCTGATAGTCCTTATAAGGCACGCCGGCGTATCACGCGATATTTCTGTAGTATTTTGAACTTCGGTTGTAAGAAAATCGAATGTTCATTGGTCGCCAGTGTTGGTTACGTCATATAATGACCTCCCACGCTTACCGCGGAAAATTGAGGCTTATGATGAGTGGGACAAAACATTCCTTTGAATTCGACCTGATTCAAACTTGTTGTTGATATATTGTGTAAACAGAAAGCCATTCGTATCACCAAATGTCTGTAGTTCGGATGGACATGATAGATTATGGATTTGGGGATTTCAGATGCACAATAAAAGAAAAAAGATATATATGGTAATATCTTGCCCACCCGTTAGGGGGCCATCAGGTTTGAAGTAAAGCAAATAAATTAACTTCCCGCGTTATCTCCCAGAGTTTATAAGGTACCGTAGACCTGGATCCCCAGAATAAATGAACTACGACCATACTCGATTGTAATTCAATAAACGATTTATTGCCCATTTACGATATCGAACTAATGTGTTAAAAAAACAGGAGTCGAAAGTACAGGTAGACCTTCGTTGGGCAGAAGTTTGGATCTAACGAAAAAATGTTGACTCCGATGTCAGCACAACCGGTTTTCTGGGTCACCGTAGCGTACGGCCAGACTGCGTGCTCCAGATAATTCCCATGATTCCTCAGTCAAAATTTAGGTAATTCAGCTGCCGACAATTGCCGACTGCAAGCCGATCGGCGCACATTGGAAAAATTGGGTTCTGTATTGCGCAGATTTCACATCATACGTCACATGAAGCGTTATAGGCAGGCTGGTGGTATGGCAAGCCAAAGTGCTTTTTATTCCGAATTTCCGATATCGGGAATTCAATTCCCGATATCGGAAATTCTAATTTCCGATATCGGAAATTGCAATTCCCGATATCGGAAGTAGAATTTCCGATATCGGGAATTAGAATTTCCGATATCGGAAATTCAGTGACAATTTTCGATATCGGAAATAGAATTTCCCATATCGGGAATTCAATTTCCGATATCGGGAATTCAATTTCCGATATCGGGAATTCAATTTCCGTTATCGGAAATAGAATTTTCCATATCGAAAATTGTGACCGAATTTCCGATATCGGAAATGAAAGCCTGAAAGCTTTACAAAACCTAGGGGTGCATTCCACACCTAACTCTGAATCTGAATCTGAAACCTAAATGATGTGCGGCTAAAAACAGGCATGGGTTCGGATCTTTGACCATAAATAGATGTAAAATCTTTAACAAAAACCTTGTAAACGTATATATTTTCTAAATGAGCACACTCGTGCCATTATTTCAAGGGACTTGTGAGCTATTGAAATTGAAAAGGAAAGACGTGCAATCCTCCTTAGCCCTTCTTCAACTTTTCTGAAAAACATGAAATGATTTTATTTTTATGTATGTTAAAGTGTTTCCCGTCCAAAGGACAATTTAATATGGCGAAAAAATAGGGGGTCGACCTACTCGTTTTTTGTAAAATTTTATCGCCATAGAGGAATCATGATTTTCGCTTCCAGAAAAAGTGCGGATTTTGGTCCTCCAGATATTCAATTCCGGACACGATTAACTCTGTAGTGGCGAGTGGGTGCGATCAACAAGCAATTGATATATCCCCCTTTGGAGAAACGGTTACGTCCAGCAGGGTGATACTATAGATATCAGTTAGTAGAAAGGTAAGAAGAATTACCTTGCTGTCAAAATCGGGCGATCTTCCTTATTATAAAATTAGGGAGGGACCACATTGTACGAAACCGTGGCAAGTGTGGAGTGCACCCTAGAGTTGCAATTCCCGATATCGGAAATTCAATGACAATTTCCGATATCGGGAATTGCATTTCCGATATCGGAAATTGAATTTCCGATATCGGGAATTGAATTTCCGATATCGGGAATTGAATTTCCGATATCGGGAATTGAATTTCCGATATCGGGAATTCAATTTCCGATATCGGGAATTGTCTCCGAATTTCCGATATCGGAAATTGCAATTGCAATTCAATTTCCGATATCGAAAATTCTAATTTCCGATATCGGGAATTGCAATTTCCGTTATCGGAAATTGAATTTCCGATATCGAGAATTCAATTTTCGATATCGGAAATTGAAGGTCATGAATTTCCGATATCGGAATTTCTCGAATAAAAAGCACTTTGGCTTGCCATATGGTGGTGCCATTGCAGTCTACATAGTCTAAGTGATCCTTGCATACTTCTAGTTTTCATCCACTTCTGATGAAGCTGAAATTAAAGGAACCGAAATATGCAAAATTCTAGGCAACCTTTCATGCAATATAACAGTAGATCATATATTTTCCTCCCTTCATGGAGCCCATAAAGGAATAGTTTGTAATAAATTAGGTTTATAGAATTTTTTAGACCACAGGTTCCTTTTTGTGCATACTGGGGCAATATTGAATGATTGTTGGTTATTTTATAAATAATTCAATGCAAATGGCCAAATGTGCGAGATTTTAATATATCTGCAAGAGACAACTGCATGACAAAAATGTCAGATCGGACTGTGCCCCGAATGAAACCTACATGTACGTCTGTACTTACTTGTAAATCAATCAACATTAATAAAGGCTACATTCACACTTCATACCTATTCACAATGCAATGTGCCGTGAGGTGAATTTGTGACTCGATAACATGAAAAGAGATAACAGTGATAACATAAAAACACTGCAATACAATGGCATATTCGTCATGTAAGGAAAACACAATATTTTAGGTGACTTGTACTAGGGAATCTTGTTAAACCTGGAAAAGCTACTTGACAAGCTGTATTGCACACTGTATTCCTGGTTTGAAGATCCTTTATGAACTTCCCAATAAAATGATGCAGAACAACTCAAAGAACTTCCAAATTGAGCTCGGTGGCATTGCAGACAACCTTGGTCATTGTGATACATTTTATCTGGACATATCTGCGTTCAGGGCAACATTTCTATTGTAATGTCAGCTGGCATCAATATGTAAAGCACAGTCCTTCGTTGAAGTCATGATATGGAATTGGTTTGCAACATCACAATACGATGTTGCAGTGCAAACGTATCAAAATGTAGCAACGTCCCACCCCAAGTAATACATTATTGGCAACCATGAAGGGAACAATAGGTGACCTTGACGACAGATTTGGTACACTGAAATTTTCACCCCCTAATGTATTCAGTCACAAATTTGTGATTTTCCCTGATTGATGTTTTTTTTTTTGCTTTTTTGTGGGCCAAAAACCTCGTCCTTAAAAGTTGACCTATAGTTTCGTGATTTTCAGACATTTGGGACATCATGATGTAAGGGACTGTTTTAAGAAGTCAATGTGGTCTGTCTGTTAAGGAATTTGAAATGACCTTGCATCTAAGGGAGAGAAAGCTAACTGACATATCTTATACCTGGAAATGTGATAGGTATTCACAATGATGAGACAAGCCTCATGGTGTTTTAGTCATACAGTGCAATATGTGTGGTCATTTTCACACAAATGTTGCACAGGTGACAAATTTTCACTTTCCATCAGCATACTTAATTGTGATTTTTATTTAAGCTATATTAGTCAAAGTTTCAAGAAAGTAGGTTTTTTGTCATCTGCAACTGTCAGGTTTTAAAAATCTGCACTCGAATATGGATAAAATTCTGAAACATTTTTTACTAAAATGTATACCAAATTCATGATTTTCCTCCAGACATAGAAACTTAATTCAACAAAATGTTTCTTTGTTTTTTAAATACACCATCATGTCTAAGTTCCACAGTGAATACCATTTTACAATTCAAGTAATTATTTCCAAAATAATTGAAATTTTTTACTGCGTGGTGTAGGTGTCCCGTCTGTCACAAAAACGGATGATTTTTTAAGTTTTTCTTGAGTACAATAAATTTTAAGAAGGAAAAAAAGCCAGTAACATTATTATTTATCTACTGTAACACCTCTCAACCAGATGCAATTAATTGTTTCATTCTTGGTCAAATACGCTGATATAAATTTCAACTCCATATCGGTCCTGTCTGTCACAAAACACTTCAAAAAGCAGCCATAGATTATTGAGTTTTGCGTTCATATGGCCCCAAACCAAACAATGTTTAGTAATCTAGATGCAATGAACATTCTGATGAATGCACAAACCTATATGCCTTGAAAAATTAAGTTTGCAATACAAAATACATACAAATGTGTCAATACATTAAATTGTGACAGACGGGACACTGAACTGATAACAGCGGATTTTGTGAAAATATGACCTAAAACCAAACAATGTGAAGTAAACTAGTGCACAATGAACATCTTAATTGTAGCATTGATTTACATGATTAAAAAAAGTCTGGAAACAGGAAGATAATTTATAGGCCATGAGATATCTGACATGATGAAAATTAGAAGAGAGAAAATTTGAAATGACAACCCATCTTTCTATGGGAGACTACTCAGTGTGGCTCATTCCGTCTACCCAAGGGGAACTACTGTAGCCTGTCTTTAGCGAGGCAAAATGGGAGAAAAATATTGATCCAGAATATTTCACATTTGAAACTTCAAATGATAATGGACTTGGGAATTACATATTTTTGCTGAACCAAGGGGGATAACCGACCATCATTCGAAGACTGAGAAAATCAAACTGACATATCTGACATGATGAAAATATGGAGAGAGAATAGAAGAAATGAAATTAACACATTTAGCTAAGGGGGACTACTTAATGTTTCTCATTCTGTTTATAGAATATGGTATGTTGTTGTTGTTGTTCACAAACACCTCAGGAGTTGTTGAATAACATCCCTCACATTGGTACACTTACCAGACTAAATGCTATACTGTTCCTGCTTTCATTACCCGAATAAATAACCTTGAAACTTGTACGTCATGTGCTCATCAGTTCACTTGATTGTTGATCAGATATACAAAGAACCATGTTCCTCGCATCATTTTTTGTGTCCTTTGCGAGATCAATGTTCAAATGAGGATTTGGGAATGACATTTACAGCATTGAACCAAGGGAGATAACCAACCATCAAACAGACATATCTGCCATGATGAAAATTACAAAAGAGTAACTTATAAATGACAACCAGTTTATCTAAGGGGGAGAACTCAATGCCGATAATGGACTTGGGAATGACATCACATCATTTAACCAAGGGAGATAACTGGCCATCAGTGAAAGGCTAGGATTATCTAAGGGAGACTACACAATGTGGATAATAATTGGGAATGCTACGACGTCGTTGAACGAAGGGGGATAACCCACCATCGGTCAAAGACTGAGAGAATCAAACTGACCTATCTGACATGATGAAAATATGAAGACAGAAAAGCAGAACGATCGTCGGTCAAAGGCTGAGAAAATCAAACTGACCTATCCGACATGATCAAAATATGAAGAGAGAATAGTAGAAATGACGACTCATTTATCTAAGGGGGACTACTCAATGTTGCTCATTCTGTCTATAGTACATATTATCTGTTGTTGTTGTTCACAAACAGCTCGGCATCAAACCGACCTATGTGACATGATGGGAATGACATAACATCATTTAACCAAGGGAGATAACTGGCCATCAGTAAAAGGGTAGGATTATCTAAGGGAGACTACACAATGTGGATAATAGAATTGGAAATGCTACGACGTCGTTGAACCAAGGGGGATAACCCACCATCGGTCAAAGACTGAGAGAATCAAACTGACCTATCTGACATGATGAAAATATGAAGAGAGAAAAGTAGAACCGATCGTCGGTCAAAGGCTGAGAAAATCAAACTGACCTATCTGACATGATAAAAATATGAAGAGAGAATAGTAGAAATGACGACTCATTTATCTACTCGTAATCAGACTCTTGTAATCGTATGCGTTCTCCATCAGCTATATGGAGAATCAACACTTTACAATAGTTGAAACATTGTAGCCATTCTCCTGTATGACCATGTGCCGATATTCTGGTGCCATTTTATGTTCATGCACTCACGGTGTCTACACACTGTTGTTATCAAAACTTTGCTGAACCAAGGGGGATAACCGACCATCAGTCAAAGGCTGAGAAAATCAAACTGACATATCTGACATGATGAAAATATGAAGAGAGAATAGTAGAAATGACTAAGGGAGATTACTCAACGTTGCTCATTCTGTCTATAGAATATATGTTGTTGTTGTTAGTGAAATATCAAACTGGCGTATCTGACATGACTAAAAATTGAAGAGTGAATGTTGGAGAAATTATATTTTACCTACCCAAGGGGGACGACTACATCATTCAATCAAGGGAGATAACCGGCCATCAGTGAAAAGCTAGGATAGGGAGACTATATGGAATGCTATGACGTCATTGAACCAAGGGGGATAACCGACCATCAGTATCAGTCAAAGGCTGAGAAAATCAAACTGACCTATCTGACATGATGAAAATATGAAGAGAGAAAATTTGAAATGACAAGCCATTTTCCTAAGGGAGACTACTCAATTGAGGCTCATTCCGTCTACCCAAGGGGAACTACTGTAGCCGGTCTTTAGCGAAGCAAAACGGGATAGAAATATTGATCCAGAATATTTCACATTTAAAACTTCAAATCACAATGGAATTGGGAATGACATTCTTTCGCTGAACCAAGGGGGCTAACCGACCATGAGTCTAAGGCTGAGAAAATCAAACTGACCTAACTGACATGATGAAAATATGAAGAGAGAATAGTAGAAATGAATAACACATTTATCTAAGGGGGACCACTCAATATTGCTCATTCTGTCTAAAGAATATGATACGTTGTTGTTGTTAGTGAAATATCAAACTGGCGTATCTGACATGACTGAAAATTGGAGAGTGAATGTTGGGGAAATTATACTTCATCTACCCAAGGGGGATAACTCAATATGGCTTGTCTGTCGCAAAGGGAAATTGGAGCAATACCAAACTGTCGTATCTGACATGACTTGGAACATTACATCATTCAACCAAGGGAGATAACCGGCCATCAGTGAAAGGCTAGGATAGGGGGACTACGCACTGTGGATAATAGAATTGGGAATGCTATGACGTCATTGAACCAAGGGGGATAACCGACCATCTGGCATCAGTCAAAGGCTGAGAAAATCAAACTGACCTAACTGACATGATGAAAATATGAAGAGAGAACAGTAGAAATGACAACACATTTATCTAGGAGGGGCTACTCAATGTTGGCTCATTCTGTCGAAAGTATATGATATGTTGTTGTTGTTGTTCACAAACAGCTCGGGAGTTGTTCAACATTGCTCACCTTGGTACACTTACCAGGCATCAAACCGACATATCTGACATGATGAAAATTAGAAGAAAGAAAAGTTGAAAAGTTAACACATATTTATAAGGGAGACTACTCAATGAGGCTCAGTCGGCCCATCTACCCAAGGGGAACTACTGTAGCCTGTCTTTAGCGAGGCAAAACGGGAGAGAAATACTGATCCAGAATTCACATTTAAAATTTCAAATGACATTCTTTCGCTGAACCAAGGGAGATTACCGAGCATCAGTCAAAGGCTGAGAAAATCAAACTGACCTATCTGACATGACGAAAATATGAAGAGAGAATGACTAACACATTTATCTAAGGGAGACTACTCAATGTTTCTCATTCTGTCTAAGAATGTGATATGTTGTTGTTGTTGTTGTTCACAAACAGCTCGGGAGTTGGTCAACATTGCCCACCTTAGTACACTTACCATGCTAAACGCTATACTGATCCTGCTGTCATTAGCTGAATAAATAACCTTGAAACTTGAACGTCATGTGGTCATCAGTTTGCTTGATTGTTGATCAGATATAGACAAAGAACCATGTTTCCCGCATTGTTTCTCGTGTCCTTAGCGAGGTCAATATAAAATGTGGAATTGAATAGCCTTTTTTTCATATCAAAACTCGGAATCGGGACTCTTGTAATCGTACGAGTTCTCCATCTGCTATATGGAGAATCAGAACTTTACAGTAAGCCAACCACCGCCCCGACCGCCACCCAATCCTCCCTTGAAGTTACTGACATGTTCTCTTGATAATCCACAGTGATTTGCTCTCGTGATCCCTTACATGAAGGATGGACCCGAGTTTCAGTCTCCCTAAGTGATGCAATTTTTAGAATAATTAGTTTTAGCTCAATGAGTGGTATTTTCCATATGGCTAAAAACACAAACAGTACAGTAACTAGGTTCTTATGGAAATGTCACACACCGTACAGACATGTATCCACATGGAATTTCTCGACTCTCTATACTACAATCCCTCGTCAGGATCTTATTCACGGTCATAGTTCACCAATGCTATACAGACGACCTTCTGGCTGTGGATAATCGCCATATAAATGACACAGTGAAGTATATATATTCACCTTTATTGGGGAAACCTCAGATAGCCCTAACGGCACATCATATTTAAACCCATTTCTCTATAAAAATGAAGCGAGCCTGCTGTTATATGAAATATGGAATAGCTCTTTGTATTATGGACGCGGAAATTCTGTGAAGAACGACGGTTAAATATTGAATGACGAACTAAGCGCTTGTATTATCTCTCTTCGATTTTACGAAAAGGGAGATGACACAGTAAACTATGCCTTTCTGGATAGTATTCCAGTGGGACCTGCATATGGGGTATACATATCTCGCCTAGCAGCATTTGCTAGGTCCTGTGTAAAATGTGAGGATTTTAACCAAGGTCATCAAACATTATTTCAGGAACTTGTCAGACAGGGCTATACCACCAAGCGACTTCATTCAAAGTTTATCAAATTTGGCGATACAAATCGCACGCTGATAGCAAAATACGAGCGTAGCGTGCAAGATCTATTGCGTTACGTTTGGTAACTTGTATCTAATTCTGGTTAACGCGGGGCTAGGGGCCGTATGCACCCTTGTACTTTAACATACTCATGATGTTCATATGAACAACCACAATCAACGCGAGACTGGAAACAAACTTTCTCTGAATAACGAATTTACAACAAAAATCATATGCATTAAGAATAATGATCAGCGATATGGATTTGATATTCTTGGTACCTCGTATCTTGCCGGTATCACTGCAAACTCCTTTTTTATGTATACTGTCATTGTTTTGCTTTTAATTTGGTGCTGATGCTGTTATATGAATTATGTCTTTGGATTATGGACGCGAAGAAGCTTGAATCACGGATTAGACGCTTTAATTTATTGAATACGATCTTATTTATATTTAAATTCCTCAGATGAACGAAGGTCTTCCGAGACAGGTGGGTGCATATACGCTTGCACACCGTTATGCCCGATCCGGACTTTTGATATCTAATAATAAATTTAAACCCAAGGTAAAACAATCTATCGATTACGAAGAAAATAGAAGTCTCTTTTCCAGTTCCCAAAAAACATTCCCATTTTCAAGCGGATAGTAGAATCATTTCCCGGAGAAAATAGATTAGTAATCCCGAATGTCACGTTGTCCGGCCCAACTGGTTTTACTTCCCTTATGTATGTTGTAATCTAAAACATTGTCTCACTTTATTTGTACAAGGTCACAATACCTTATATCTTGGAAACCAATGGTTACGAGTGGAACGAATTTGCCCTGATACCGGTCATATCACAATGGATCAAGCTGACCGTGACAGCCGTCCATAGTGGAAATTTCAACGGCTGGGCAGAAGTTCAAGTATTTGGAGGTAAGATAGGTCACATTAGTGTCGGATTTCTGTCCAGTTTCTATTCCCCTATCTTGTACAAGACTTGAAAGGGATATTTGAAGAAAAAAACAATTAGCAAGTATGCAAAAGATTATAAGGCATTCAAACTGATGTGTCATGTTTACATGCGAAAAACTTCAATGTGTGCCTATATTTCTTTCGATGCAAAACTTGACAAATGATACTTTTCTTACAGTGTACGTACTGACATATATCAGCCTCGAACAACTGCAATCTTCAGAGGAACGAAATGGATTTATGATTGATCAAATGTGCTTTCTGAAATATTTTCTCTTGTCGGGAGGATTTTATCTCTCAATACGTAAACTTCAAGAAAATATCATTTGGCAAGTCAAGAAAACGGCTTCATTACCGTCAAACAAAGGCAGCACTATTGCATATATTCCAATTTTTTTCGCTAATTCCCTAAAGTGACTGCATGAATCCAACACATTAAAACATACACACATTAAAAACATATACAACGAACGGATTTCTCTCAAATAACGTAAGATAGTCTTCTTTCACTGGACTAAATATATCTGAATATATACTGAATTAGCCCGTCACTTCCCTCATGTAACATGACATCAACTGAATTGCCAGCGTGAGGTCTCTGGACTGGTGTATTGTTGTATCGGTTTACATATAGGACTCCACGCCTTGCGGCACATATACTGTGCGTTGACAATTTAATTAGTTTCGTGTTACATAAGTGACGCTAGATGTCTGGATAAGAGATCACCCGTCATGCAGATCAATGAATGCACGATTCATGACGTGATTGAAGGAGACAATACGTCATCTCCTCGAATATCAGATGTCTTGCACAAAGTTAGTTAATAAGAATTACCAGGTTCGTAGTTCAAACTAACATGGTGTTGTGAATAAGAAACATGGGTTTATTGGCCTAGGAGTGGTAGTTCTTCTATCTTTTCTGTAGCACTATTCTTGAAAATTGTCTGGATAAACTTGTAGACCATCTATAGTGAACTATAGTCGCATCAATTCCTAACTGCAATATTTTCTTTATTTCATATAGTACCATATCAGATGACGGAGACATGTAAGTATAGCTTGATAGATCCGCGTTCCACTAAACCTGTTTGTCGAACTTTTGGAACTATCCTTAAATATACCGTGTATACGTAAACTTATGTACGGGGTGTTCTATTTTTTTGGTATCATTCAATGCGCCATTCCTGAAACGTTAAAATTACAACACATATAAGGGAAGTGGGAAGAGGTGCCGACATACTGACTGCGTCACATGACTTCACAGAATAGTCTTCTGGTTAACCTATTCTAAAGCACATACCAAGAATCTAACGATTCGTGATATGTGTTGTATCTCAGATACGCTTTTATTGTACCTGTTCATGTGGCAACTTGGATGATATGACCACACGGCCCCTAGCACCGGCATAAGCGGTATTAGATACAAATCTAGAGAGCTATGATGAAAATGCTCTGACAACTCGTATACTGGTAATTGGTGAGCTGTTTCGCTGTGACAACTCGTACATTGGAGATTGGTGAGCTGTATCGTCGTCAGATGTAAATGACGGCAATTAACACAAAAGACTAGTCTGTAAGGCCCGATATAACGATCAACATGATTTTCCTACAAAAAGATTTTCGAAGATAACTAGGATTTTCAAAGGGTGATGCGAATGTTTTCAATTTCCCATTTCTTACCATCACAGGAATGCGCGTAAAAAGCGCGCGTTTCTATGGCATCCCCCCCTCCCAATTTTTGGGAGTTTTTTAGCTTGATTTCGTGGATTTCAGCTAATGATTAAGGCTAAATTGGGGTTTGATAGCTTACATAGTATTCGTATTTCCAACTGCCTTTTTAAGTTAAAAAACCAAAGAAAATGTTATCTGAATTTCATAGTTTAGTATTTCTTCACCAAATCCGAAGTTTTCCGATATAAGAAATGAAATGAATCCAAAGCAGCCTTTAATAGATCTCAAATTACATGGGCGGTCAGGGTGTGACGTTAAACCCAGCCAGGTTAATTAGGGTCATGATCATCCAGACCAAAATGTCTGACCGCTGCATTTGTTGCAACCTAAATATTATTAATTGGTCATGAAACTTCATTGGCCGGAGCAGACTTAGCCCAGATCATGCTAAACGAGATTGCAATAGCTCATGGGAACCACTATATGGATATCATTTGATAATTTTCCATCATTTCTGCATTGTTTACTTACAGATGAAGCGTATCAAGTCCAGGCTCATCCAGGCGTTCTACCAATGTCGGTGTATGCTGATACACCAGTCGATTATCTTCGTTACCGAGATTGTCCCGGTGCTTGTACCAGACAGACTGCTTGTCTAGCCGCCTCTATGGATGTGCGTAATGGTGAATGTCGAACAACATTCGATGCTTGTTTGTTGAACAATATTCTGCAGAATGGATCATTCGTCGTATGGACACCAGACAGAGGATGAAGGTGTGACTAAAGGTCTAACCATAAATCATCTACAATAATCTACAATCTCATGATCAACTCATACGCATTCTTCCACCGCCGGAGTGTGTGACCTCTTAAACTGTAACACCCTCTGATTGCACTGCGAAAAAAATTTGGTGCCCATATGCTCATTCAATCTGTGTCGATTTTGATTAACACAGTATCTGCCGCGTCACATCTCTGTACATTTTGTAAAACTGCACTACACAAAAAAATGTTCTTATGTGTTTGTCTTGATCTAGTACTTTACTAGTCATTTATGACATAATTGAAATGTGTAATGACATGGTTAACAAAACTAAATATCCACTAAATTTTGGCACATGTTCTGCGTGAACAATAATGTGACAATAATCACACTTTTATTGCCTGTGGGTGAGATAGGGATTTGGTTGTAAAAAGCGGAAAACGGATCGAGGCCTATTGAGTGATTGAGTATATCCTGTAAAAGAATTAACAATTTTATGCTAAATTATTACACAAGAACACACGGTGTAACGTCTTGTTTAGCTGTAACACTCTGCTCCGTTTACAAGCGGTCGATGCTGATTGGCCGAGAGCCATGCGAACAAAAGCTGCGCGCGGTGAATTTAACCCCAGTGCAATCAGAGGGTATATCTGGCAGTAGGAGGTATATGATCTGATACCATGATAATTACAAGCGTCTGGCCCGTCATTCATAATTCAGCCGTCGTCCATTAAAGAATATCCGCGTCCATAGACCTTTTCCATATTCCATATAACAGCATTAGTACCAATTCAAAAAGACAATCATAGTATACATAAACATAGGCTAGTTTCCTGTAAGAGAGAAGCTGTCAAGAGAGAATGCTCATACAATGCTAAAATAGTTCGTTTCCCGTTGTTCGTGTTTCCATCGGGAGTGGAGATTGGTATTTCAACAGAAACAATACGCATTTTGATTGACGATTAAACCAAATTATTTCAGTAAAGACAAGTTAAGGATGTCCGCTGGTGGTAAATCAAAGTAATTAACTTTTTGAATAATGTGTGTTGTTGCATTCATAATTGTGTAATATGAGGAAAAACAAAGAAAAAAATATAGGTTGGTGTGCATTTTTTAGCTGTAGGCAACATTAAGTGGACTGCCCTATGCTCAATTTGATAACCTAGAAAGCATAGCGACTAGCCCTAGTTTTGAAGCATATTCATGAAAAATTCATATAAATAGTATTTAACTTTTTCTTATATTCTAACTGTTTGCAGATAATCACAATGTCTATCAAAATTTAGCAAATTGGATGGATGTTGCTGTGCAAAATTCTCGGCTAGAAGGCTTTTAAAGGAAATCCCCATTTCTTAACCTAGGGAAGGGAGATAACCCAATGGAAAAACAGGCAAAATGGCTGCCGAAGTCAAAAACCACCAGCGGACATCCTTAATGATCTATTAATCTAGAAGTGAACAACACAACACATTAAAATATGTACATTAAAATTTATACATCTCGATTTCTCTCAAATAAACTAAAATGCAGTCTTCTTCTAACCGATTAAGAGATCTTCTAAAGTAGCTGTTCGATAAAAAGAATCTCTAACAATCGTAAAATCTCTAAAGTTTATCAGAATATCTTTCACTTTGAGATCTTCGTGACAAGGAATACACCTTGGGGTTGATTCTGTTTTAGTAAATGTTCGTGATTTAATCGTGTATAGCCGATGCTACCTCGTCTGATCATGGCTTGATCAAAATGGTTCACTGAATATATTGTTCATTCATCTTGTCATTAATAGTTGCATTCACTCTTTTTCAACCATACCGAGAATCCGGTCCACTATGCGCATGTTATGGGCATATTTACACGACGACGCTTATATCGGCGTATATTCCATCACCGTTTGGACTTCCAGAATGGAGGCGTCTACTATGTGCGGTAATTTATCGCTGGAATGTGCCATTATGAACAGACATGCATCATATATAAATTCGTCATATTGCTGTCACTTAGAAGAAATAAAGTGTTATACCTGGACTTGCACAAAATTAAAGTTTTTCCTTTAACAATAGATCTGTGCCGACAACACGGACAGGTGCATTGCGACGTGGCTCATATCAGTTCATTCTTCCACTTTCTTTCCCATCTGATCTGTCAAAGAAATATTTTTAGTCAGTTATAACTGGGCTAATTTGGACCTCAAGTTGCCAAAATTATCATAAATATAAGCATAATTGTCTTTCTTGGAATAGTAGGATGATTTAGTCCATATTTATTATATTCACGCCAATTAGTAATGTAAAAAAAAACGCCTCTTCCAAAAAAAAAAAAAAAATAAGAAAGAGTGGTTGAACGAACCGCTGTGAAACTAAAAATCCTATAGGATTCAAAAGGAAAATGTCCTGTAGGATTTTGTAACTTTTCCTGTAGGACTTTCCAATAGAATCCGATAAGGCTGTGTTATAGGAACTTACAGAACAGACCTAAAGGGTCATATATGAGTCCCATAGGAATAGTGCGAAAATTATACATGATCCAGTCCGGCCGGATTTCCTGAAACATACCTTTCGATATTTTGATAGAATGGTCTAGGCCCTACAGTATCATATAGTTTCATCTTAGCATGGCGGGAAGCTCGTGATTATCAGTCGACGCTCCATTCTGGCGAAATATCCTCAATTCTTGCGACGGAAACTTTTTGTGAACAAATATTCCGATATAAAAAATTGGCCTGGCTCACTCTCCATATTTCTTAAGATTCTGGACGAATATGACGGCACCATACGATAAGAATATAAACAGGCACGGGAATATGCGCCCTCTGGGCTGTTTTTGAGCTTCGCGACAAATATTTGAAAACTATTTAACACTTGGACGAAAAACCCAACACATTTATATTGAATAATAATCAGTTGTATACGAGACATTTTATTAGCACGTGGTGTTAGATGGGTGTTATTGAAAACGCAATCCCAAGCGAAATATTGTGGCAAAGGTATCCACATGTCAACCGTTTTGAAAGAATTCATGTCTCTTTAATTTCATTGCCCGGAAACAATTAAACACATTTTTGATGTTAAAATTCTGACAATGTAAACGCTTATCGAATGTCATCATCCTCAGTCAGGGCTCGTCTATCAAATCCGTGTCATGACGTCATAACGATTACGAGCCGTTGGGAAACATTTCAGAGCGCATTCTTGATCTCATGACCGCTCCGAAAATGCCAGTATTTGAGCAGATGAGCCAGGCAATGTGTTGTATATTCCATCCCCTTTGCTAGTTTTGAATTCACATGTTTCGTATCTGTTGATATTGTGACTTATTTTTTTTATAAATATTTTTATTCATTTTCAAATAATAACTCGCATCCTGTGCATGAAATACAGTCGACAATTTTCTGCTTTATAATGTTGGTAAATATGCTGATGAGAGCATTTATATGGGGTTTTTCACTTCTGTTTGTAAAAATGTATCTTTTTGTCAAGAACATCAATGTATTCAGCACACATTGTTCTTTGCCCCAGTCTAAAATTATTTTATTGCTCGATATCTCCCCACTCAATTTGGACGTTCTTCTCAGCCAATCCTTCAAATCTTGCCAGAGAATTGTTACCTTTGGACAATCGATGAAAATATGTTCCAGAGTCTCTGTCTCAATTTCACAGTAATCACAGATATCCTCATTAATAATTCCAATTCTATACGGAAAATATTTTGCTGAAACGATTCTATGCAGGACTTTATATTGTAGATCTCTTAAGAGTGTGTATTTGGTACAATGGAATATGGACGAAAAAACATTTTCCCAGTTTATTCCGTTTTCCTTATTAAAATATTCTTCCTATTTGCCCATTGATATTTGAAGGCGTGTATGTTCCTTGTTTAAAATATCATAAAAGCATCAGCATCCTCTTTTCTGCCTTGCCAAGATTTGAAAATACATTGTAAATATCGGTGCTTCCTCTTGTATAGTTGAAAACTCTTTCTTAATTGTTTTGGCCAATCTGTCGGTATATTTTCAATCAGTCTTTTGTAAACTAAATAACTGCCTTTTATTAGGTCTTTCCATTACAGATGGAAAGACCTGTTGTTATTCTACGGATTATTAGGTCTTTCCATTTCCAATGGATAGACCTTTTGTTATTCTACGGATTATTATTATTCTTCTTATTATTATTATTTCACTTTTGAAATAGCGGCTAAACGGCTTTATATACAGCTTAGATATTTGGCTCATTTGTAGATACTAGGCTGAAGTTTCTGGTACAAGTATTCAATTTTGACCTTGACCTTGACCTATTGAGCTATGGGCTTTTTTGATAAAAACACCATTTTGCGAATATTGACCAAACGCATAAGGCGATGGAGCTAAAATTTAAAATGTGAAAGTTTGGAGATACACCCAACAAAATAACCAATAAAATAAGTAGGTCAAACAAGCGGTTTTCGAGTTCTCTCCCCTGGTGCTGTTTTTCGTATGGGCAGTGTACAGCCAAAACTAAAGCACATATCTAAAAGAAAGTTGATGGTTGGTAAGTGTTACATATGGCCATGCTGTAGTTATATTTTTGAATTGTTACGTAACAAGAAAAAGTAGTTATCTCCCTTTTAATGTTTTTCAAAACCCGGTATTTTATAAGGAAATAAGCTACGGCATTGATACTCCTAATATTAATGAACACTTTAATGACCGAAAAGAATGTGACCTTAAATTTGACCTTTGACCTCTAGGAGCGTCTCTATATGAGTTCAAAGTTTGGTGGCGAAATCTTGAACGGCTAATGCGATCAGTCTAAAAATAAGGTCACGTGACCTACATCATGTCACAAGGTCACCACTTGTCTCAGAACTCGGCCTTGACCTTGACCTTTGAAGTGGTAAGCATCCAAATATCGAAAATACGGCTTCCATTTTCTGGAAAACTAACACGCTGATAGGCAAGAAACAATGTAACAATAGTCAGCACAATATTGTCTTTCTTTCGGTGCTAGTTATAAAACGATCGGATGTAACCTTGACCTTGAATATCGCACAATGTAAAAAACATTGTTCGCGTTTTTCTCAAAAACTACAACATGCAGGAACCTGTAATTTGTTACATTTGTAGGCCATGATGCAAGTATGACGTCAATGCATTTTCACCTTGACCTTGACCTTGGCTCTTGAGATATGGCCGCCGACAGTTTTGGGACTACAGGGTTATAGGTCGAGAACTGTTGGGAATTTCAAGTTGAAATTTGCACATGAATCTAGGTCATTATACGACGTAACAGAAAAACAATAGAAGCCACCAAGTTATACCAGAAAGAATAGAACATAATTAGCAATTTGTAAAATTTACGCTTATTCAAATTTTGCGAAAAGTATTCATCCAATCATCACTATTTTTAGGTATGTTTGAGGGAATATATATATGTATTTGCCTATGAAATTTCAAGAATATAGCTTTGATAGGTTTAGAGATATTGAAAATTCAAATTTCCCGAACTATTAAGCCGTTAAATGGTCATATGTTGATTTCATCTATTCAATGGGTGTTGTCAATTTCGCTATAGCGATTCGGCTGTAACACTCGAGGCATCCAATGTTCACAATTAAATAAACGTCGTGTTAGATGACGGGGCCGGCTCAATTTTGTAAACCTTTTATCTCTTGAACCGCAATAGTTACAAACTTCTAATTTGCTGCCACTTACTTCCAATACTGTGTTCTTTCGTTGACAATGACTTCGTACCGAGAACAGTAATTGTGGAAAACTTGAAAAGTTAAGAGAAAGCCGTTAGTTTGACATGATACAGCGTGGACAGAGGCTTAGCGATCCTGGTATTCGGAAACAAACAAGGTGAATAATTTGGTTCACCGGAAGTGCGCGCGTCTGTCCCTCAAATACGCGCGAGTGTTCCTTTCACAGCGAGCGTAGGGAAATAGCTGAGCTCGGCAGGGATGGCATTTAGGTGTCTAGGATTAAAGTCCCATAAACGAGGAAATATTCGATGCCGCCGTTTACGTGGAATGTTCCCAGATGAAGTACGAATGGACTGTGCAAACAAGGTAGGCATTCGTTTACTAATTCAAGAACAATACCCAGTCGACTAAAATCGCGCGCCAAAATACGTAATTGAAACGGCATCTCTGCCACTGTATCTCGTTGTTGTTTCGGATCGGTGGCTCAGTTGAGAATATAGTCCGTTAAAAGCTTGACAGGATGTGTTTGATGTTGGTTAAAGTGATAATTGTCCGTAAACATGAAAGGTATAATATCCATGATTGCAGGAGCGACTTAAGCTTTTCTGTCTCAGCTGAAAGTATTTCACTTTGCGAACTATTTGACGGAAACTGGCAGTGTACATTTGCCTATGATGAAACGTTCCGATTGTCTTTTCCAGACATGCATGTAGGTCAACGAACACGTGATGTCTGGCTCTGTTTACAAACAAACAGCCTACACAGAGCGCGACTGGTTTTAACGTTGTAGCAAGTCGGGCTAATTTCGGCGATTTTTTGCAAAAAAATCAAGTTTATTCAACGAAGTGGTCGCCAATTTACATATCTCTTTTCTGCAAATCTGTATTCAAATTACTGAAGACAACAGAAGGAAAGACCGTGATATTGTACCAACAATCTCTAGTTATTATTATTATTTTACTTTTGAAATAGCGGCTAAACGGCTTGATATACAGCTTAGATATTTGGCACCTTTGTAGATACGAGGCTGTACTTTCTGGTACAAGTATTCAATTTTGACATTGACCTTGACCTATTGAGGTATGGGCTTTTTTGATAAAACCACCATTTTGCGAATATTGACCAAACGCACAAGGCGATGCAGCTGAAATTTAAAATATGAAAGTTTGCAGATACACCCAACAAAATAACCAATAAAATAATTAGGTCAAAGAAGGGGTTTTCGAGTTCTCTCCCCTGGTGCTGTTTTTCGTATGGGCTGTGTACAGCCAAAACTAAAGAACATATCTAAAAGAAAGTCGATGGTAGGTAAGTGTTACATATGGCCATGCTGTAGTTATATTTTTGAATTGTTACGTAACGAGAAAAAGTAGTTATCTCCCTTTTAATGATTTTCAAAACCCGGTATTTGATAAGAAAATAAGCTACGGCATTGATACTCCTAATATTAATGAACACTTTAATGACCGAAAAGAATGTGACCTTAAATTTGACCTACAGGAGCGTCTCTATATGAGTGCAAATTTTGGTAGTGAAATCTTGAACGGCTAATGCGATCAGCCTGAAAATAAGGTCACGTGACCTACATCATGTCACAAGGTCACCACTTGTCTCAGAACTCGGCCTTGACCTTGACCTTTGAAGTGGTAAGCATCCAAATATCGAAAATACGGCTTCCATTTTCTGAAAAACTAACGCACTGACAGTTACAAAACAATGAAACAATAATGGGCACAATATTGTCTTTCTTTTGGCGCTATTTATAAAACGATCCGATGTGACCTTGATCTTGAACATCGCACAATGTAAAAAACATTGATCGCATTTTTCTCAAAAACTACAACATGCATGAATCTGTAATTTAGTACATTTGTTGTGCATGATACAGGTATGACGTCCCTTGACCCTGGTTTTTCAGATACGGCTCCTGACAGTTTTCAGACTACAGCGCCATAACTTGAAAACTGTTAGAAATTCTAACTTGAAATTTGCACATGAATGTAGGTCATTACATGAGGTAACAGAACATCAGTAGAACCCATAAAAAGATACCAGAAAGATTGGGAGATAATTAGCCATTTCTGAAATTTTGGATTTATTAAAATTTTGCGAAAATTATGCATCCAATCATCACTATTTTTAGGCACGATTGAGCGAATATATATATGTATTTGGCTATGAAATTTCAAGAATATAGCTTTGATAGGTTTAGAGATATTAAAAAAAAAGCAATTTTCCCGAACTATTAAGGCGTTAAATGGTCACATGTTGATTCCATCTATTCAATGGGAGTTGTCAATTTCGCTATAGCGATTCGGCTGTAACACTCGAGGCATCCAGTGTTCGCAATTAAATAAACGTCGTGCTACATGACGGGGCCGGCTCAATTTTGTAAACCTTTTATCTCTTGAACCGCAATAGTTACGAAGGTGTAATTTGCTGCCACTTACTTCCAATACTGTGTTCTTTCGTTGACAATTACTCCGTTACCGGGAACAGTAATTGTGGAAAACAGTTACGAGAAAGCCGTTAGTTTGCAATAATACAGCGTAGACAGAGGCTTAGCGATACTGGTATTCGAAAACAAACAAGGGGAATAACTTGCTTCCCGGGAAGTGCGCGCGCTGTTCTTTAAATACGCGCGAGTGTTCCTTTTACGGCGAGCGTAGGAAAATTGCTGTTTTCCAAGCAAGCTCGGCAGGGATGGCATTAGGTGTATTTGATGTCGCCGTTTACGTGGAATGTTCCCAGATGAAGTACGAATGGACTGTACACAGAAGGTATTGATTTGTTCACTAATTTATGAACAATACCCAGTCGACTAAAATTGCGCGCCACATTACGTAAGTGTACCGGCATCTCTGCAACTGCATCTCGTTGTTGTTTCACGCGATTTGTGGATACTAGGCTGAAGTTTGTGGTGCAGGTCATCAATTTTGATTGAGCGAATATATATATGTGTTTGGAATTATCAGTAAAAATGCATTCGCATTGTAGCAGGCAGGATACAATTTTCGCCCCCAATTAGCATGCTGTTTGAAGTATGTTGATGTACACGACGAAATAAGTGTGGAGCGACATATATTCAGTACCCAGATAGAGCGGAATCAAATAGAATACAATAGACTTTCAACAGTTTAACTTTTTTGCAATTGTTTGAACAACGGCACATAATGATAAAAGTTCAAACTCGATCGAAGGCTCTCGTAATCTAGACAAATTAAACTTTCCGGAAAATGTGTAGTATATGCCACATCACAATACAGCGAAATAATACCTTTGGCGGATGTTATGGAAAGACCGTGACATTGTACCCACAATGTCTAGTTTGTCTTCTTCTTCTTCTTGTTAGGTCTTTCCATTACAGATGGAAAGACCTTTTGTTATTCTACGGATTATTATTGTTATTATTTTACTTTTGAAATAGCGGCTAAACGGCTTGATATACAGCTTAGATATTTGGCACCTTTGTAGATACGAGGCTGTACTTTCTGGTACAAGTATTCAATTTTGACCTTGACCTATTGAGCTATGGGCTTTTTTGATAAAAACACCATTTTGCGAATATTGACCAAACGCACAAGGCGATGCAGCTGAAATTTAAAATGTGAAAGTTTGCAGATACACCCAACAAAATAACCAATAAAATAGTTAGGTCAAAGAAGGGGTTTTCGAGTTCTCTCCCCTGGTGCTGTTTTTCGTGTGGGCCGTGTACAGCCAAAACTAAAGAACATATCTAAAAGAAAGTCGATGGTAGGTAAGTGTTACATATGGCCATGCTGTAGTTATATTTTTGAATTGTTACGTAACAAGAAAAAGTAGTTATCTCCCTTTTAATGATTTTCAAAACCCGGTATTTGATAAGGAAATAAGCTACGGCATTGATACTCCTAATATTAATGAACACTTTAATGACCGAAAAGAATGTGACCTTAAATTTGACCTTTGACCTACAGGAGCGTCTCTATATGAGTGCAAATTTTGGTAGTGAAATCTTGAACGGCTAATGCGATCAGCCTGAAAATAAGGTCACGTGACCTACATCATGTCACAAGGTCACCACTTGTCTCAGAACTCGGCCTTGACCTTGACCTTTGAAGTGGTAAGCATCCAAATATCGAAAATACGGCTTCCATTTTCTGAAAAACTAACGCACTGACAGTTACAAAACAATGACACAATAATAGGCACAATATTGTCTTTCTTTTGGCGCTATTTATAAAACGATCCGATGTGACCTTGACCTTCAACATCGCACAATGTAAAAAAACATTGATCGCATTTTTCTCAAAAACTACAACATGCATGAATCTGTAATTTAGTACATTTGTTGTGCCTGATACAGGTATGACGTCACGGAATTTTCAACGTGACCTTGACCCTGGTTTTTCAGATACGGCCCCTGACAGTTTTCAGACTACAGCGCCATAACTTGAAAACTGTTAGAAATTCTAACTTGAAATTTGCACATGAATGTAGGTCATTACATGAGGTAACAGAACATCAGTAGAACCCATAAAAAGATACCAGAAAGATTGGGAGATAATTAGCCATTTCTGAAATTTTGGATTTATTAAAATTTTGCGAAAATTATGCATCCAATCATCACTATTTTTAGGCACGATTGAGCGAATATATATATGTATTTGGCTATGAAATTTCAAGAATATAGCTTTGATAGGTTTAGAGATATTAAGGCGTTAAATGGTCACATGTTGATTTCATCTATTCAATGGGAGTTGTCAATTTCGCTATAGCGATTCGGCTGTAACACTCGAGGCATCCAGTGTTCGCAATTAAATAAACGTCGTGCTACATGACGGGGCCGGCTCAATTTTGTAAACCTTTTATCTCTTGAACCGCAATAGTTAGGAAGGTGTAATTTGCTGCCACTTACTTCCAATACTGTGTTCTTTCGTTGACAATTACTCCGTTACCGGGAACAGTAATTGTGGAAAACTTACGAGAAGTTACGAGAAAGCCGTTAGTTTGCAATAATACAGCGTAGACAGAGGCTTAGCGATACTGGTATTCGAAAACAAACAAGGGGAATAACTTGCTTCCCCGGAAGTGCGCGCGCTGTTCTTTAAATACGCGCGAGTGTTCCTTTTACGGCGAGCGTTTGAAAATTGCTGTTTTCCAAGCAAGCTCGGCAGGGATGGCATTAGGTGTATTTGATGTCGCCGTTTACGTGGAATGTTCCCAGATGAAGTACGAATGGACTATACACAGAAGGTAAGGATTTGTTCACTAATTTACGAACAATACCCAGTCGACTAAAATTGCGCGCCACATTACGTAAGTGTACCGGCATCTCTGCAACTGCATCTCGTTGTTGTTTCACGCGATTGTGGATACTAGGGTGAAGTTTGTGGTGCAGGTCATCAATTTTGATTGAGCGAATATATATGTGTTTGGAATTGTCAGTAAAAATGCATTCGCATTGTAGCAGGCAGGATACAATTTTCGCCCCCAATTAGCATGCTGTTTGAAGTATGTTGATGTACACGACGAAATAAGTGTGGAGCGACATATATTCAGTACCCAGATAGAGCGGAATCAAATAGAATACAACAGACTTTCAACAGTTTAACTTTTTTGCAATTGTTTGAACAACGATAAAAGTTCAAACTCGATCGAAGGCTCTCGCAATCTAGACAAATTAAACTTTCCGGAAAATGTGTAGTATATGCCCCATCACAATACAGCGAAATAATACCTTTGGCGGACGTTATGGAAAGACCGTGACAGTGTACCCACAATGTCTAGTTTATACTGTTTTTTTATTCAGAAAGTTCATTCCATTCAAGTGAAACAGACCCCTTATTATTTTGAGTGTTCGAAATGTGACGGGCTCATTGAAAATACATATTGCCCGCCTATTATTAAGTTTCCTTTGGAGGGTTCCCCAAGTCATGAATAAATATTTCCAAAACTGGTTGTTATATTATGTATAATGACATTAGTGTATTCAGCCCGAAATAACAATTTTTCATAGCTTTCCGATTAGATAATTTTTTTCCATTTTTGGTTTTGGAATACTAGGCGTCGTATTCACGAGATCTTTAGAGACTGTATAAAAGGTTTTATATTAATCATTCTCAGCCCTTCAAACTCATAATCTCCTGTTATCACTGACCGTTTAATTCTGTCTCGGCCGTCGTTTCGTAGAAGGCAAGAAGAAGGTTTATCAGCTTAGTCGAGGCAAGAGATTTAATTATTGTAATGTTCCCTAATATTTTAAGATTTCAACTTAATTCAAAGCCAAAATGGCTTTGAATTTAGTTGGAATATAGATTACAAACCATGATATCATTCTTCGGAGTTACATCCACGATTTATGGCAAAAAATGGTGAAAGATCGCCGTTTTGATTGACACAAGTGCGTATATCCATGGAAAGGAGCTTTTTCCATTCTTGAAAACTTTCGCCAAAATTCAGAGCTCTTAATAGATCGTGAATGAAGTCCTCACATTCAAGAGTCGAGTGATTTTCAAAATCATCAGATAGCAATAAGCCTGGTGTTTGTCTATCTTTCATTTTAAAAAGTACGTCGTAAAGGATGCGTATATTTTCTCCAATATACTCAGCTTCCAGTACCTCCTACCCTTTCAGAATTTATAAAACTATAATCTAATGTAATTGCTGAGTGATCAATTCTGTAGCCTGGAATAACACGCGCGTCAACTGCAATTTTTAAATATGCACAGTGCATAATTCAGCATTTACTCACTGTTTTCTATCTTTCTTGACGTTGCGTTCTGTCCAGTTCTCTCCTGCTCTTCTTCAAGTACCTCCTTTCTTGACGTTTCGTTCTGTCCAGTTCTCTCCTGCTCTTCTTCATGTACCTCCTTTCTTGATGTTTTCTGTCCAGTTCTCTCCTGCTCTTCTTCGTGTACCTCCTTTCTTGATGTTTCCTGTCCAGTTCTCTCCTGCTCTTCTTCATGTACCCCCTTTCTTGATGTTTTCTGTCCAGTTCTCTCCTGCTCTTCTTCGTGTACCTCCTTTCTCGGCGTTTCGTTCTGTCCAGTTCTCTCCTGCTCTTCTTCATGTACCTTCTTTCTTGACGTTTCATTCTGTCCAGTTCTCTCCTGCTCTTCTTCATGTAGCTCCTTTCTTGATGTTTTCTGTCCAGTTCTCTCCTGCTCTTCTTCATGTACCCCCTTTCTTGATGTTTTCTGTCCAGTTCTCTCCTGCTCTTCTTCGTGTACCTCCTTTCTCGGCGTTTCGTTCTGTCCAGTTCTCTCCTGCTCTTCTTCATGTACCTTCTTTCTTGACGTTTCATTCTGTCCAGATCTCTCCTGCTCTTCATGTACTTTCTTTCTTGACATTTTGTTTTGTCCAGTTCTCTCCTGCTTTTCTTGAAGTACCTCCTGTCTTGACGATTCATTCTGTCCAGTTCTCTCCTGCTCTTCTTGAAGTACCTCCTTTCTTGACGTTTCGTTCTGTCCAGTTCTCTCATGCTCTTCTTCATGTACTTTCTTTCTTGACATTTTGTTTTGTCCAGTTCTCTCCTGCTTTTCTTGAAGTACCTCCTTTCTTGACGATTCATTCTGTCCAGTTCTCTCCTGCTCTTCTTGAAGTACCTCCTTTCTTGACGTTTCGTTCTGTCCAGTTCTCTCATGCTCTTCCACATATACCTCCTTTCTTGATGTTTCTTTCTGCTTTGTTCGATTAATAAATCTCTACAATAGCAAAGTATGATCATGACATGATGGATGTTAAAACGGTGATAATAAAATCAGTACAGTAACTGAATCTGTGTTTGTATTCCTGGGAAGAATAGCTTGTTTTACTATCAATAGAATAGTGACTGGTAGAGATGAGGACAACAGACAATAATAAATGAGAAATAAACCCTCAACTACCTCTTGTTGAAAAACACCTGGGAGCTGCAACCACTCATACATAATTCAAGCTGAGGGTGTATTTCTTATTTATTTAAAGTCAGTTCCAAATCACAATCAGGTTTCAACAACAGGATAACCATAAATATTGAATAGTTATAAGTAACATGGTCACCATCCAGTAGCTAACAGTGTCTTTTCCTTTATGACATAGCAACTACTGACAACCGCTTTTCCAGGAACCAACGATGAAGCTCAGGATATCACGACAGCATGTCTAAGTACAAGATACTTTCCGCTTAAATACATTCATTTTAGTGAGGGTGTAAAACAAAATTGTTTTACGGGAGACATTGTAGATCAAAACACTGCTTACATTTGAACATGAGACGCCACATTCCAAGACCTAAACGGCCGGTCAGCACATTAAACTCGAATTCCGGACGAGTCCGGAATGAAACAGACCTCCCATGATGCATATCGTTTGATAAATAAATAAAAGTAATTCCAAAAGGTATTTTTGAAATCAGAAATACAAACCAGAGAATAATGTCAAATAAATAAAATATTTATTTTTCAAAAATAAAATGATGTACATGTTGTAATTTAAATAGAAAATCTAGACTGAGAATGGAACACAGTACTAGTTTTATAAAATGCAAAACAAGGGGAAAGGAAACATAAAATGTTTATGCATTTATATTGAGAAAACAGAAGATAAGAAAACTTAAAAATAATAAATAAAAGAGAAATGCAGTTGCAATATCACCCAGCTGTGATAATACAGATATTAGAAATCCTAGTTAATTCAATTGCAATGCAACTGCATTACTCACTAATATCGGTTGATCAACCATAAAATATAAAATAACAGACAGGTGATGGAACTGCCAAAATTCCGAAATATGTCTCTTGGTCGAAATGAACTCCGCTAAAATGCTGGCCTATTAACTAAACCTAATCAATTTTCAGCTATGTTGGCAAATCTGCCTAAATAATTTCATAGAATTTAGTAGAGTGAATCATCAGTTCCAAACGCTATTTCTACTGAGAAATGGTGGACCACACAATTCAAAGTTGGAGCCGATAGCGCTCACCTGTCTGTATCCCTATTGTGTAAAATAGAATATATATTCAGTATTTAAATTAAAATTTGACTTACAAAACTTGCGACGTCCACTCTCCGTGTGCCAACTGAACCCAAAGCCCCAAAGATCCACAGGTGTCCCGTAGTAGGAATCAGTGATGATGCCGACGTCACATTGTAGGTACACAGGTTAAACTCTGGTAGCCAAAGTCACGAATTGGTGATTGATGTCCAGGATTGTTCACTGAATGTTCACTGAATGTACACAGACTGCACTCCCAGGTATAGGTATTAAAGTCTCAATTTGTTTAAAGTCCAAAAAATTCCTTCAGCAGACAGGCTCTTCGAACAATGATAATCATCAGCGCAAATTTACTGCGTATGGCACAGCGAGCTGGATCGTATGACATGAAGGTCTGCATCAACAAAGTTTACCTCACGGAAAATGGTACCAAATACCGTACATATTTTCTATTCGAAGAAAATATGTTCTACTATGGTAAATAATCCTTTCTGGATAATAAATACTCATCAACAGAGTTGGAAATATCAATATTATGTCACTATACTACAGCAAAAGATGTTGTTCACCGTGAAAAACTTTGTCGGTGAAATTCGAAATAACGCGCACGCGCTGCTAACAGCACGCGCATGTGACGTCACAAAGGTTATCTCCCTTGACATGAACCTGAAGCGAAAATGGACTTGGTCCAGGGTACTAGTGTAGTATTACTTTTAAGGAAATTGATAAAAAATTACAAGGAAAAAGAAACTACAAGGAATCACAAGATGTAGATTAATGTAATACAAGGGTCTATATATATGCATAATATGTTGTTTTTGAATTTTCTTGTTTTATATAAAATAGCAAATATCCACAGAATATTTACATATATTGATGCTGAATACATTAATGTGTATGGCATCTATTTGATTGTATGTAATTAGATAATTTAATGTGATATTATATACACAATCATAATCAGTGGATAAATCGCCAAAAAAAACCCAAAATATCGGGTTGTTAATTTAACAAGTCAAATTCATTGCCGGAAAAAGACCCGTGTACGACTAAATCTTTGAAGGAAAACACAGAGAAGGATCCGGTAGCAAAATTCCGAATGACAAAAAATGGAGGTTTCATTTTATAATTGTATTAAATGATGAAAATGGAATAAATAAATAATTAAAACATCCCCAAGGCCTATGCCCTATGAAGGATGGCTAGAGAAAAATAAAGTAATGCAGCAAAAATGTGTCTGGGAAAATACGAGTATTTGCATTTGTTATGATAATAAAAATCTATGCTCATTTCATACTTTTCCTTGTTTTTCTGCAAGGCGTGTGTAAGGTTAGAGATGACCTGATCTTTCCGCTCCACCGACTGTTCATAGGTGTTTAACAACTCCTTTAAATTTTCTATGTCATTTTGAAGTTGGTTTTGCTCTGCTACATGCCTGAAATTATATACAGTTTTAATCAATGGCATGAAGAGTGCACAATCAACCCCCATTTTTACAACATCCGTTCAGGGCTTGTTTTCCACGGGAGTCAGCACTCCGGCAAAATAATTTAGCGATCTGTATAGAAATGATAGCATTGGATTTCTGTGGATTCCCATAGAGCTGGGTTGCAAGAATCTACTTGGATTCCCATGAATTGTGAAAAAAACAATGGAATGTTCGGGTTACAGCAAAGAATCGCTAGTGACCAACGTGCATCCATGTTATTTTGACCATTACAAGGAAATTTCCCGACTTCCGGCTCCAACAGTGCTTTTTGATTACAAGAAGGCATTTTCCCCATGGCATTTACTCATTACAGGGACAATATACTTTGGTTGTGAGCTTATCGGCACTCCCAGAAATAAATTCTTCTTATTGGCAACACTGTTTTCATTGTAGCGGTGCAACGATTTCACCGCGGAGACAGACATACTACGCTCCTTGTGTTGATCGAGTGTTTTGAAAGTACTGATTGGTACAACAATGAAGATAAAATAATTGTGATTGAGCAAGAGGTTACCTTTAGTAGGCACGACACCTTATCTCTTTTCTAAACAATTTAATTGAGAATGTTGTTTGGTTCCTCATATGATCGTAAACTTGCAGACGTGTACTGACAACAGCACTACAGCAACAACAGGCTATTTTGTTAACTTCACAGCCAACCTTGTACACATAAGGTAATAACGTCAAGCAAATTGGTAACCTGTAACTTCCCTGGTATATATTTTGGCAGGAACCTATCAAACTGGGAGAATGTCAGTCAAGAGCATGGTTTTCATTTACGTGATTTTTTTTTCCTTAACTCTCGATTTCGATTTCAGCCGGACATCATAGTGTTTATGCCAGCAATGACATTCAAACCTATCACATCTCAAACAGCGCAGTGGATTGAAGTAATCAGCTAGCTTAGCGCATTCACTGATTGGTTTGATTCAGAGGGTCTATTTATATCCAGCACTGCTGTCGGCAACTAACCATGCTAACCAAGCTAGTGTATCGATCCCAACAGATTGTTCGATACACTGGTTTGCGAGGATGATTAATACATAGCCTTCATAATTGGACGCAAAAATGTTTTGTAACAAGCGTTCTGAGAACCCCAACATCTCACCTTGTGGGGTCTCCCGCTGAAGCTACAGCAGTATTGAAAACATATATGTAGAGCAAACTTTCCATGTAATTTTTTTGCCTAACAAATGACAACTGCAGCAAACTTTCTATGTACAGATGTACATGTGCACTTCAGCTAAATGAAAAACTCTATCATAGGGATTTTAATGTTGGAGCAGTACTCATGGAATCCTCAGGGGTAGTACCCCCAAGGGGAATACCCACCCCCATATTTTTTAAATATTTTTCCTGAATTTTTCTAGATTTTTTTTTAATTTACTAAACCCAAAACCTTATCATTTCCAGGCCGAGGACACTGACGACGACATCCTCTTTCCCCCCTCACAATATCTCCCCTTTACTTCATAAGGCGAGATAAAAAGTGAATATGTTCCTTTTCACTTGTCACTGATATACCCAGGTTCGTTGTGTTCATTGTATTATTTTAAATAAAAGGTTGACTGTATGCGTCAAAATCAGCAACTCAAATAAAACTTCAAATGCCAACTTTTACAGATTACAGTACAAACCACTGCATCAGAAATTATCAACCTTCATTTCAGGAATAGTTCAATGGTTCCAGGGAATGGAAGCTAAATAGTACATATAATGTACGACATGGAGGTAATGAAACTACTAGCACTTCAATTCTAGATGAAAAGACAACTGTACTAACTTTTCTTTCTCCTTTTCAAGTTGTTGTCTCCCGAGTTCAACAATTCGAATCTTTGACTGCCCAAATTCTGCCTGAAAGAATAAACACATTGTTCACATTTCTCTCTCTTATATGTCATCCTCAAAGCCTTGCCTTTGTTAGTTTTCTCTCATCTCGAAAATAATTCAGTATTATTAGACAATCATCACTAAATTCCGCTAATCACAGACCTGTGCTATTCATGTTTCCCACAAATGTTTCTACTTCATCATTCATCACAGTTTAATCATTGCAGCCTAATCAATGGTCCTCACACCCCATACTTTTTTTATGCTAAATTGTTGTACATCTTGTAGGAGGTTATATTTGACATTTAATAATGTTTAGCTGTTTTGGAGATTGTTCAAAGTTTGGAAAAAACCAACTTGAAAACATTCATTACCAGGCCTGTTTGCTGACCCATGACATAGGGAGTCTGATTACGATCATTCGTACCGAGCAACCGTAAAGAATGTTCCAAGCGACATTTCCATCGCAATGTCATAAAGATAAAACGTAATGCCTTTGTTGAAATGATATTGTCATACACAATTTTTTTCTCAATGTACATCACAATAGGATGTCCGACACAACGGACTGGACGTGACACAATTTTTGTTCAAAGTAAGTCACAACAGGATGTCCGACACAACCGACTAGACAATATTATATGACGTGATCATAATCAGACAGACATTAAGGACCAGAGGTTAGGGCTTCAATACATTTTTTATAAAGAATCTATCTCATAAATTGTAGCTTCTGATTGAATCTGTTGAGCACGTTGTGATTTTTTTTTTTCAGTTCTGTTCACATTGACATATTCATGAGTAAAAAGTACAATCAGGATTCTATTCCAATTATCAAAATATTTCGCGATTCACATAACTTATGAATTGTTAACTACATGAAGCAACTGAACACATATTTGTGTGGAGATAATCAGGCCACGGCTTTTATTCAGTTCTTGGAATGATTTTCATGGAAGCAAATTACACATGGCCCTCAAATGGCTACATATGAGGACAAAGCAAACCAAGGCTAAACAAATCATGCTAAATACATGTATACAAAGTATACCCACATGGGAAATATGCCATTAACCACAGCAAACTCCCCACTTGGCTGCATGAGGCTTTGACACTGAAAGATGCTTGTACGTGCACAATCCTGGGCAACCTAGCGGATCAGAACCCTTTCCAATGGCTACAAAGGAAAGCACAATTAGCATATGCAAATTAGCCTATAGTATAAATCCAACAATATTTGCCCCATGAAAATATCGCATACCCATAAATATATACAATCTGAATAACCAAGCCGTGACGATAAATTCTTCAATATCTAATAATTCTGTTGAAGCAACATTGCTTCACCGCACACTAACCCACCAGACAATAACGGTATAATATGTAGAGGCTTGTTCGTTTCCTCGTCAAGTCACACCTTCTATGAAACAAGAAGGTGTATTTGGCGCGCGATAGCTACATTACTGTTGTGGCGAGTTATAAATTGACAGAAGAAGCGTCCGATACGGAGATGAGGATAAGTATGCACAATGCATGGGTTATACAATGAAACCTACGGTATGTCACGCAAAGCGCACTGTGATATAACTGCAAATATAAACAATAACGCGGCCAGTGAACCAGCGACCCACAATCTCCCAAAAACTGATACCAGATTCAAATTACATGCAACTCGAAGCTCACAATATTGAAACGGGAGGGTGGGCGGGTTATGAACTAATGCAAATTGCTGTTATGCTACCAAACTATGACTGAGTTTTAGATAGCTGCTTACAGCTGGAAACACGAGAGCAACCGGTTCACGCACGTGATAATTACATCGGGGGGGGCACAACTCTAGCATCCTGCCAGCAATGCAACCAGGCAAGGGTAGATAACTGAGAACGATTGTGGAGTGTTATCTCCCTTATTCCAGACAAGCCACACATTTGCTCAAATTCGGATAATGTGAACTAACGGTTAGCGTTAGTTGCATTTATCAAAATATTTCGCCATTCACATAACTTATTGAATGTTAACTACATGAACCAACTGAACACATATTTGTGTGGAGATAAGTAGGCCACGGCTTTTATTCAGTTCTGGGAAAGATTTTCATGAAAGCAAATCACACATGGCCCTCAAATGGCAACATATGAGGACAAAGCAAACCAAGGCTAAACAAATCATGTTAAATACATGTATACAAAAAATACCCACATGGGAAAATATCTCTGTCCAACCAACAAACTCCCATGGCTACATAGAAGCTTGACATGAGATATATACGATCCCCCAATCCCCTGGGCAACCTAGCGGATCAGAACCCTTTCCAATGGCTACAAAGGAAAGCACAATTAGCATATGCAAATTAGCCTATAGTATAAATCCAACAATATTTGCCCCATGAAAATATCGCCACACAGACATCTCTAAGGATGACTGTCCCAAGCAACAGAACAAAACCGTGGCCATGTACTCTGAATTCATGTCGATGCGATTGACTGTCTAATATGTTCGCAGTCTCCGATTTACCCAAGTAGAATATGTTGCGATAATCGACTCTGATGGCATACATGGAATGATAGACTTCAATAGTCAGCAGGTGGAAAATAGCGGACTCCCCTGAGAAATAGTTCCTCGATTGCCCCCTCAAAAACATTTAGCAGGAAATCATTTCCAATTCCGGACAGATGTACTCCATCACTTCTAAATAAAGAAAGCATGTCGCGCCTAATATCAGGGTGACGGACAACAAACCCTCCATTGTGCCACAATGTGTTAGAGACCGCCCTATTCAATCGCTTGCGTTCCCTTTCAACTCTACCTGCATCTCTCGCATCCCGCCATGTGATGCGTGGCAACATATGAGAGAAACCTACTTTGCATCCCATAATCAACCTCTGAAAAAACGGAGATCATGCCGCATCTTATGTGCTAGATGACAAGTGGTTACAGTACAGAGATCATTGGCGCCGGCATGAATTAACAGAAAATCAGGTAGTGATGGCGATACTCTTAATTGTTCATGTACAGTGGGTATGATCTGGTGCCACCGGAGACCTCGCACACCGATCCAGCGAATACTTATGCCATGGCGTGGTAAGAGGCCGAGATGAACTCCACTGGCTTTGATAGCAGCTCTATGCTGGGCCCAATAAACAATGCTGGAACCCACAATCCAAACTGTGGTGCTGTGTCTCTGAGATATATCTACAAAAGACTTGGCATGTGTAGTAACAGGCCTTCAGCTAGAAGCTACATCCAAAGTAAAATTTGAAAAGTTGAAGATTATCACATCTCAGGTGTACTTACAACACCTTGACAATTAGGGAATTTAATTTTAGATGAAAGCCTGTATATTAATCAACAATTCAAACATACATGTATGCAATCTAAGTTGCCCCACAATGGAGAGGCTGGTTATGAGCAATTATATGGTACTGGGCAGGTATGCGTATATACCTCTGGTAGGCACCAGACTTCCATCTACCAAGCTGTTGGATTATCTCCCCTGGCACACCCTTTGCAGCTAAGTCTGAAGCATGGCCAATCCTAAAGCAATGAGTATTAAATCGGTGAGACTGGCAGTTCAGGAATGCCAGTGATTTTTTCAGTACTGCCGCAAACTGATACCGAGTCAATGGGGAGCCATCAAAATGCAACAGGAATTGCTCACCTTTAACATGCCTACGTATGTGCATAAACTGAGCTACAGCATCAAGCGGACAAGGTTCACCACCCCCTGGGATTGCCAACCTTATACCTTTACCCAACTGATCTGTCTTAGAAAACCGAATTGTCAAGTCAATAACCCCAGCCACAAAATCAATATGCACATCTTGGATTCCCAGTGCCCTATGGCTATGCGTTGCTCGGTTATCCGAGGCCAATTCACTCACACGCAGAAGACCAAAATATGCTAGAAGATAAGATGCTCTAAACAGTAAACATTCAAATTCTGACTTGCACACAAACGGAAGTACCCGAATTATGCCATGGAGAAGGGGTAAAGTGATGAGTAACCTCTGATCCAATTGACTACTTGTACGCTTCATCCCTTCAAGTAATTTGCGTATTATAAAATTCTGGGTTGGATCAGCATGCATGAAAAGCTTATGTTTATAAGCTATACCAGCCATATATGTGCTCACAGTTGAATGGGAATAACCCTGTCTGGAAAGATGTGCAATGTATTGTAGGAACTGACTGACAGGGATTGGCCATATGGGGGTCAGACCTGCACTAAATCTAAATTTCTCAAGGGAGGTAACACCTGCATCATAGGTAGCAAGTGTTCTTGGAGACATTGAATTCTGCAATAGCATACAAGCTTCATCTGCTAAACCGTCCAAAGCCACTCTGGTATAGGGGTAGGCAACTTCTCGGCCTGCGGCGCCAACCGATGGAATCTGTCCCACTGAAATCGTGAAATAGAATCCGCTATTTCATTAATTGACCCACTTACGTGCTTGGACTTGAACAAAATATTGTTCCTCAAACAAGCCAATACTAAGATACGCACTAGCTTCATCACCCGTGTAGAAGAACTGGTCTGTTTGTTCACTACAGTCACCACTGCCTGGTTATCTGACCTGAAAATAATTCTTTTATGCTGCAAGTAACACCCCCATATTTCAACGGCTGCCACAATGGGGAACAATTCTAGGAAAGTAATGTCCTTTGTAATCCCGGAGGTGTACCATTCTTTAGGCCATGAGGCAAAGGCCCATCTACCCTCAAAATATGCCCCCATGCCACAACTACCAGCGGCATCAGTAAATAATTGAATGTTGTCATTGGATAGCCAGAGCTGGTCAAGGAACACGCTCACACCATTACAGTGTACTAGAAATTTTAGCCACATTTCTAAATCAGCATTCATTTCTGATGTCACCCTAATATGATAATGGGACAGATGTACTCCCATGGTAGCATTGATCAGACGCCTGCAAAATGCTCGACCTGGTGCTATAGCCCTACAGGCAAAGTTAAGCAGGCCAATGGCTGACTGTAATTCCTTCAAGGTGACTTTGCGGAGTCTTATGATGTGTACTATACGGTCATGAAGCTCTCTCAGCTTATCCATGGGGATTCTGATGACCATATCGTTTGAATCAAATTCCAGACCAAGGTAGGGCAACGAAGTACATGGCCCGACCTTTTTATCCTCTGCCCTAGGAACACCTAGATCATCACATACATGCTCGAATGTCTCTACTAAAAATTGGCAGA